>CAWVNZ010002735.1:0-195435 GCA_963930735.1 Dioctria linearis
ATTTGCGACAGTAGAAAATTATTTTTTGAAAAGTTTACTATAGAAAAGGCAATCCCTGGCACAATTAAAATTTGCGACAGTAAAAAATTATTTTTTGCAAAATTTACTGTAGAAAAGGCAATCCATGGCGCAATTAAAACTTGCGATAGTAAAAAATTATTTTTTGAATAATTTACTATAGAAAAGGCAATCCCTGGCGGATTTGAAATTTGCGACAGTAAAAAATTATTTTTTGAATAATTTACTATAGAAAAGGCAATCCCTGGCGTAATTAAAATTTGCGACAGTAGAAAATTATTTTTTGAATAATTTACTATAGAAAAGGCAATCCCTGGCGTATTTAAAATTTGCGACAGTACAAAATTATTTTTTGAATAATTTACTATAGAAAAGGCAATCCCTGGCGTAATTAAAATTTGCGACAGTATAAAATTATTTTTTGAATAATTTACTATAGAAAAGGCAATCCCTGGCGTAATTAAAATTTGCGACAGTAGAAAATTATTTTTTGAATAATTTACTATAGAAAAGGCAATCCCTGGCGTAATTAAAATTTGCGACAGTAGAAAATTATTTTTTGAATAATTTACTATAGAAAAGGCAATCCCTGGCGCACTTAAAATTTGCGACAGTAAAAAATTATTTTTTGAATAATTTACTATAGAAAAGGCAATCCCTGGCGCACTTAAAATTTGCAACAGTAGAAAATTATTTTTTGAATAATTTACTATAGAAAAGGCAATCCCTGGCGCAATTAAAATTTGCGACAGTATAAAATTATTTTTTGAAAAATTTACTATAGAAAAGGCAATCCCTGGCTCAATTGCAATTTGCGACAGTTGAAAATTATTTTTTGAATAATTTACTATAGAAAAGGCAATCCCTGGCGCAATTAAAATTTGCGACAGTAGAAAATTATTTTTTGAATAATTTACTATAGAAAAGGCAACCCCTGGCGGATTTGAAATTTGCGACAGTAAAAAATTATTTTTTGAATAATTTACAATAGAAAAGGCAATCCCTGGCGTAATTAAAATTTGCGACAGTAGAAAATTATTTTTTGAATAATTTACTATAGAAAAGGCAATCCCTGGCGCAATTAAAATTTGCGACAGTAAGAAATTAATTTGTGAGAAATTTACTATAGAAAAGGCAATCCCTGGGATATTTAAAATTTGCGACAGTAAAAAATTATTTTTTGAAAAATTTACTATAGAAAAGGCAATCCCTGGCGTAATTAAAATTTGCGACAATAGAAAATTATTTTTTGCAAAATTTACTATAGAAAAGGCAATCCCTGGCGCAATTAAATTTTGCGACAGTAAGAAATTAATTTGTGAGAAATTTACTATAGCAAAGGCAATCCCTGGGATATTTAAAATTTGCGACAGTAAAAAATTATTTTTTGAAAAATTTACTATAGAAAAGGCAATCCCTGGCCTAAATAAAATTTGCGACAGTATAAAATTATTTTTTGCAAAATTTACTATAGAAAAGGCAATCCCTGGCGCAATTAAAATTTGCGACAGTAGAAAATTATTTTTTGAATAATTTACTATAGAAAAGGCAATCCCTGGCGTAATTAAAATTTGCGACAGTAGAAAATTATTTTTTGAATAATTTACTATAGAAAAGGCAATCCCTGGCGTAATTAAAATTTGCGACAGTAGAAAATTATTTTTTGAGTAATTTACTATAGAAAAGGCAATCCCTGGCGTATTTAAAATTTGCGACAGTAGAAAATTATTTTTTGAATAATTTACTATAGAAAAGGCAATCCCTGGCGAATTTAAAATTTGCGACAGTAAAAAATTAATATTTTGAAAAATTAACTGTAAAAAAGGCAATCCCTGGCGCAATTAAAATTTGCGACAGTAAAAAATTATTTTTTGAATAATTTACTATAGAAAAGGCAATCCCTGGCGCACTTAAAATTTGCGACAGTATAAAATTATTTTTTGAATAATTTACTAAAGAAAAGACAATCCCTGGCGTAATTAAAATTTGCGACAGTATAAAATTATTTTTTGAATAATTTACTAAAGAAAAGGCAATCCCTGGCGCAATTAAAATTTGCGACAGTAAAAAATAATTTTTTGAAAAATTTACTATAGAAAAGGCAATCCCTGGCGCAATTAAAATTTGCGACAGTAAAAAATTATTTTTTGAAAAATTTACTATAGAAAAGGCAATCCCTGGCGCAATTAAAATTTGCGACAGTAAAAAATTATTTTTTGAATAATTTACTATCGAAAAGGCAATCCCTGACGTATTTAAAATTTGCGACAGTAGAAAATTATTTTTTGAATAATTTACTATAGAAAAGGCAATCCCTGGCGTATTTAAAATTTGCGACAGTATAAAATTATTTTTTGAATAATTTACTATAGAAAAGGCAATCCCTGGCGTAATTAAAATTTGCGACAGTAGAAAATTATTTTTTGAAAAGTTTACTATAGAAAAGGCAATCCCTGGCGGATTTGAAATTTGCGACAGTAAAAAATTATTTTTTGAATAATTTACTATAGAAAAGGCAATCCCTGGCGTAATTAAAATTTGCGACAGTATAAAATTATTTTTTGAATAATTTACTATAGAAAAGGCAATCCCTGGCGTAATTAAAATTTGCGACAGTAGAAAATTATTTTTTGAATAATTTACTATAGAAAAGGCAATCCCTGGCGCAATTAAAATTTGCGACAGTAGAAAATTATTTTTTGCAAAATTTACTATAGAAAAGGCAATCCCTGGCGTAATTAGAATTTGCGACAGTAGAAAATTAATTTGTGAGAAATTTACTATAGAAAAGGCAACCCTGGGATATTTAAAATTTGCGACAGAAAAAAATTATTTTTTTGCAAAATTTACTATAGAAAAGGCAATCCCTGGCGCACTTAAAATTTGCGACAGTATAAAATTATTTTTTGAATAATTTACTATAGAAAAGGCAATCCCTGGCGTAATTAAAATTTGCGACAGTTGAAAATTATTTTTTGAATAATTTACTATAGAAAAGGCAATCCCTGGCGTAATTAAAATTTGCGACAGTATAAAATTATTTTTTGAATAATTTACTATAGAAAAGGCAATCCCTGGCGTAATTAAAATTTGCGACAGTTGAAAATTATTTTTTGAATAATTTACTATAGAAAAGGCAATCCCTGGCGCAATTAAAATTTGCGACAGTAGAAAATTATTTTTTGAATAATTTACTATAGAAAAGGCAATCCCTGGCGTATTTAAAATTTGCGACAGTAGAAAACTATTTTTTGAATAATTTACTATAGAAAAGGCAATCCCTGGCGTACTTAAAATTTGCGACAGTATAAAATTATTTTTTGAATAATTTACTATAGAAAAGGCAATCCCTGGCGTAATTAAAATTTGCGACAGTAGAAAATTATTTTTTGAAAAGTTTACTATAGAAAAGGCAATCCCTGGCGGATTTGAAATTTGCGACAGTAAAAAATTATTTTTTGAATAATTTACTATAGAAACGGCAATCCCTGGCGTAATTAAAATTTGCGACAGTATAAAATTATTTTTTGAATAATTTACTATAGAAAAGGCAATCCCTGTCGTAATTAAAATTTGCGACAGTAGAAAATTATTTTTTGAATAATTTACTATAGAAAAGGCAATCCCTGGCGTATTTAAAATTTGCGACAGTATAAAATTAATTTTTGAAAAATTTACTATATAAAAGGCAATCCCTGGCGTAATTAAAATTTGCGACAGTAGAAAATTATTTTTTGAATAATTTACTGTAAAAAAGGCAATCCCTGGCGCAATTAAAACTTGCGATACTAAAAAATTATTTTTTTATAATTTACTATAGAAAAGGCAATCCCTGGCGTAATCAAAATTTGCGACAGTAAAAAATTATTTTTTGCAAAATTTACTATAGAAAAGGCAATCACTGGCGTAATTAAAATTTGCGACAGTGGAAAATTATTTTTTGAATAATTTACTATAGAAAAGGCAATCCCTGGCGTATTTAAAATTTGCGACAGTATAAAATTAATTTTTGAAAAATTTACTATATAAAAGGCAATCCCTGGCGTAATTAAAATTTGCGACAGTAAAAAATTATTTTTTGAATAATTTACTATAGAAAAGGCAATCCCTGGCGTAATTAAAATTTGCGACAGTAGAAAATTCTTTTTTGAATAATTTACTATAGAAAAGGCAATCCCTGGCGCAATTAAAATTTGCGACAGTAAAAAATTATTTTTTGAATAATTTACTATAGAAAAGGCAATCCCTGGCGTAATTAAAATTTGCGACAGTAGAAAATTCTTTTTTGAATAATTTACTATAGAAAAGGCAATCCCTGGCGCAATTAAAATTTGCGACAGTAAAAAATTATTTTTTGAATAATTTACTATAGAAAAGGCAATCCCTGGCGTAATTAAAATTTGCGACAGTAAAAAATTATTTTTTGAATAATTTACTATAGAAAAGGCAATCCCTGGCGCACTTAAAATTTGCGACAGTAAAAAATTATTTTTTGAATAATTTACTATAGAAAAGGCAATCCCTGGCGTAATTAAAATTTGCGACAGTAGAAAATTCTTTTTTGAATAATTTACTATAGAAAAGGCAATCCCTGGCGCAATTAAAATTTGCGACAGTAAAAAATTATTTTTTGAATAATTTACTATAGAAAAGGCAATCCCTGGCGTAATTAAAATTTGCGACAGTAAAAAATTATTTTTTGAATAATTTACTATAGAAAAGGCAATCCCTGGTGCACTTAAAATTTGCGACAGTAAAAAATTATTTTTTGAATAATTTACTATAGAAAAGGCAATCCCTGGCGTAATTAAAATTTGCGACAGTAAAAAATTATTTTTTGAAAAATTTACTATAGAAAAGGCAATCCCTGGCGTAATTAAAATTTGCGACAGTAGAAAATTATTTTTTGCAAAATTTACTATAGAAAAGGCAATCCCTGGCGCAATTAAAATTTGCGACAGTAAGAAATTAATTTGTGAGAAATTTACTATAGCAAAGGCAATCCCTGGGATATTTAAAATTTGCGACAGTAAAAAATTATTTTTTGAAAAATTTACTATAGAAAAGGCAATCCTGGCCTAATTAAAATTTGCGACAGTATAAAATTATTTTTTGCAAAATTTACTATAGAAAAGGCAATCCCTGGCGCAATTAAAATTTGCGACAGTAGAAAATTATTTTTTGAATAATTTACTATAGAAAAGGCAATCCCTGGCGTAATTAAAATTTGCGACAGTAGAAAATTATTTTTTGAATAATTTACTATAGAAAAGGCAATCCCTGGCGTAATTAAAATTTGCGACAGTAGAAAATTATTTTTTGAGTAATTTACTATAGAAAAGGCAATCCCTGGCGTATTTAAAACTTGCGACAGTAGAAAATTATTTTTTGAATAATTTACTATAGAAAAGGCAATCCCTGGCGAATTTAAAATTTGCGACAGTAAAAAATTAATATTTTGAAAAATTAACTGTAAAAAAGGCAATCCCTGGCGCAATTAAAATTTGCGACAGTAAAAAATTATTTTTTGAATAATTTACTATAGAAAAGGCAATCCCTGGCGCACTTAAAATTTGCGACAGTATAAAATTATTTTTTGAATAATTTACTATAGAAAAGGCAATCCCTGGCGTAATTAAAATTTGCGACAGTATAAAATTATTTTTTGAATAATTTACTAAAGAAAAGGCAATCCCTGGCGCAATTAAAATTTGCGACAGTAAAAAATAATTTTTTGAAAAATTTACTATAGAAAAGGCAATCCCTGGCGCAATTAAAATTTGCGACAGTAAAAAATTATTTTTTGAAAAATTTACTATAGAAAAGGTAATCCCTGGCGCAATTACAATTTGCGACAGTTGAAAATTATTTTTTGAATAATTTACTATAGAAAATGCAATCCCTGGCGCAACTAAAATTTGCGACAGTAAAAAATTATTTTTTGCAAAATTTACTATAGAAAAGCCAATCCCTGGAGTAATTAAAATTTGCGACAGTATAAAATTATTTTTTGAATAATTTACTATAGAAAAGGCAATCCCTGGCGTAATTAAAATTTGCGACAGTAGAAAATTATTTTTTGAATAATTTACTATAGAAAAGGCAATCCCTGGCGTAATTAAAATTTGCGACAGTAGAAAATTATTTTTTGAATAATTTACTATAGAAAAGGCAATCCCTGGCGCAATTAAAATTTGCGACAGTAAAAAATTATTTTTTGAATAATTTACTATCGAAAAGGCAATCCCTGACGTATTTAAAATTTGCGACAGTAGAAAATTATTTTTTGAATAATTTACTATAGAAAAGGCAATCCCTGGCGTATTTAAAATTTGCGACAGTATAAAATTATTTTTTGAATAATTTACTATAGAAAAGGCAATCCCTGGCGTAATTAAAATTTGCGACAGTAGAAAATTATTTTTTGAAAAGTTTACTATAGAAAAGGCAATCCCTGGCGGATTTGAAATTTGCGACAGTAAAAAATTATTTTTTGAATAATTTACTATAGAAAAGGCAATCCCTGGCGTAATTAAAATTTGCGACAGTATAAAATTATTTTTTGAATAATTTACTATAGAAAAGGCAATCCCTGGCGTAATTAAAATTTGCGACAGTAGAAAATTATTTTTTGAATAATTTACTATAGAAAAGGCAATCCCTGGCGCAATTAAAATTTGCGACAGTAGAAAATTATTTTTTGCAAAATTTACTATAGAAAAGGCAATCCCTGGCGTAATTAGAATTTGCGACAGTAGAAAATTAATTTGTGAGAAATTTACTATAGAAAAGGCAATCCCTGGGATATTTAAAATTTGCGACAGAAAAAAATTATTTTTTTGCAAAATTTACTATAGAAAAGGCAATCCCTGGCGCACTTAAAATTTGCGACAGTATAAAATTATTTTTTGAATAATTTACTATAGAAAAGGCAATCCCTGGCGTAATTAAAATTTGCGACAGTTGAAAATTATTTTTTGAATAATTTACTATAGAAAAGGCAATCCCTGGCGTAATTAAAATTTGCGACAGTATAAAATTATTTTTTGAATAATTTACTATAGAAAAGGAAATCCCTGGCGTAATTAAAATTTGCGACAGTTGAAAATTATTTTTTGAATAATTTACTATAGAAAAGGCAATCCCTGGCGCAATTAAAATTTGCGACAGTAGAAAATTATTTTTTGAATAATTTACTATAGAAAAGGCAATCCCTGGCGTATTTAAAATTTGCGACAGTAGAAAACTATTTTTTGAATAATTTACTATAGAAAAGGCAATCCCTGGCGTACTTAAAATTTGCGACAGTATAAAATTATTTTTTGAACAATTTACTATAGAAAAGGCAATCCCTGGCGTAATTAAAATTTGCGACAGTAGAAAATTATTTTTTGAAAAGTTTACTATAGAAAAGGCAATCCCTGGCGGATTTGAAATTTGCGACAGTAAAAAATTATTTTTTGAATAATTTACTATAGAAACGGCAATCCCTGGCGTAATTAAAATTTGCGACAGTATAAAATTATTTTTTGAATAATTTACTATAGAAAAGGCAATCCCTGGCGTAATTAAAATTTGCGACAGTAGAAAATTATTTTTTGAATAATTTACTATAGAAAAGGCAATCCCTGGCGTATTTAAAATTTGCGACAGTATAAAATTAATTTTTGAAAAATTTACTATATAAAAGGCAATCCCTGGCGTAATTAAAATTTGCGACAGTAGAAAATTATTTTTTGAATAATTTACTGTAAAAAAGGCAATCCCTGGCGCAATTAAAACTTGCCATACTAAAAAATTATTTTTTTATAATTTACTATAGAAAAGGCAATCCCTGGCGTAATCAAAATTTGCGACAGTAAAAAATTATTTTTTGCAAAATTTACTATAGAAAAGGCAATCACTGGCGCACTTAAAATTTGCGACAGTAAAAAATTATTTTTTGAATAATTTACTATAGAAAAGGCAATCCCTGGCGTAATTAAAATTTGCGACAGTAGAAAATTCTTTTTTGAATAATTTACTATAGAAAAGGCAATCCCTGGCGCAATTAAAATTTGCGACAGTAAAAAATTATTTTTTGAATAATTTACTATAGAAAAGGCAATCCCTGGCGTAATTAAAATTTGCGACAGTAAAAAATTATTTTTTGAATAATTTACTATAGAAAAGGCAATCCCTGGCGCACTTAAAATTTGCGACAGTAAAAAATTATTTTTTGAATAATTTACTATAGAAAAGGCAATCCCTGGCGTAATTAAAATTTGCGACAGTAGAAAATTATTTTTTGAATAATTTACTATAGAAAAGGCAATCCCTGGCGCAATTAAAATTTGCGATAGTATAAAATTATTTTTTGAATACTTTACTATAGAAAAGGCAATCCCTGGCGCACTTAAAATTTGCGACAGTAGAAAATTATTTTTTGAATAATTTACTATAGAAAAGGCAATCCCTGGCGCAATTAAAATTTGCGACAGTAGAAAATTATTTTTGGAATAATTTACTATAGAAAAGGCAATCCCTGGCGCAATTAAAATTTGCGACAGTAGAAAATTATTTTTTGAATAATTTACTATAGAAAAGGCAATCCCTGGCGTAATTAAAATTTGCGACAGTTGAAAATTATTTTTTGAATAATTTACTATAGAAAAGGCAATCCCTGGCGTAATTAAAATTTGCGAGAGTAGAAAATTATTTTTTGAATAATTTACTATAGAAAAGGCAATCCCTGGCGTATTTAAAATTTGCGACAGTAAGAAATTAATTTGTGAGAAATTTACTATAGAAAAGGCAATCCCTGGCGGATTTGAAATTTGCGACAATAAAAAATTATTTTTTGAATAATTTACTATAGAAAAGGCAATCCCTGGCGCAATTACAATTTGCGACAGTAAAAAATTATTTTTTGAAAAATTTACTGTAGAAAGGCAATCCCTGGCGCAATTAAAATTTGCGACAGTAGAAAATTGATTTTTGAAAAATTTACTATATAAAAGGCAATCCCTGGCGTAATTAAAATTTGCGACAGTAGAAAATTATTTTTTGAATAATTTACTGTAGGAAAGGCAATCCATGGCGCAATTAAAACTTGCGATAGTAAAAAATTATTTTTTGAATAATTTACTGTAGAAAAGGCAATCCCTGGCGTAATTAAAACTTGCGATCGTAAAAAATTATTTTTTGAATAATTTACTATAGAAAAGGCAATCCCTGGCGTAATTAAAATTTGCGACAGTTGAAAATTATTTTTTGAATAATTTACCATAGAAAAGGCAATCCCTGGCGTAATTAAAATTTGCGACAGTAGAAAATTATTTTTTGAATAATTTACTACAGAAAAGGCAATCCCTGGCGTAATTAAAATTTGCGACAGTTGAAAATTATTTTTTGAATAATTTACTATAGAAATGGCAATCCCTGGCGTAATTAAAATTTGTGACAGTAAAAAATTATTTTTTGAATAATTTACTATAGAAAAGGCAATCCCTGGCGTAATTAAAATTTGCGACAGTAAAAAATTATTTTTTGAATAATTTACTATAGAAAAGGCAAACCCTGACGTATTTAAAATTTGCGACAGTAGAAAATTATTTTTTGAATAATTTACTATAGAAAAGGAAATCCCTGGCGTAATTAAAATTTGCGACAGTAGAAAATTATTTTTTGAATAATTTACTGTAGAAAAGGCAATCCAGGCAGTAGAAAATTATTTTTTGCAAAATTTACTATAGAAAAGGCAATCCCTGGCGCACTTAAAAGTTGCGACAGTAAAAAATTATTTTTTGAATAATTTACTATAGAATAGGCAATCCCTGGCGCAATTAAAACTTGCGATAGTTAAAAATTATTTTTTGAATAATTTACTGTAGAAAAGGCAATCCCTGGCGCAATTAAAATTTGCGACAGTATAAAATTATTTTTTGAATAATTTACTATAGAAAAGGCAATCCCTGGGATATTTAAAATTTGCCACAGTAAAAAATTATTTTTTGAATAATTTACTATAGAAAAGGCAATCCCTGGCGTAATTAAAATTTGCGACAGTATAAAATTATTTTTTGAATAATTTACTATAGAAAAGGCAATCCCTGGCGCACTTAAAATTTGCGACAGTAGAAAATTATTTTTTGAATAATTTACTATAGAAAAGGCAATCCCTGGCGTAATTAAAATTTGCGACATTATAAAATTATTTTTTGAATAATTTACTATAGAAAAGGCAATCCCTGGCGCACTTAAAATTTGCGACAGTAGAAAATTATTTTTTGAATAATTTACTATAGAAAAGGCAATCCCTGGCGCAATTAACACTTGCGACAGTTGAAAATTATTTTTTGAATAATTTACTATAGAAAAGGCAATCCCTGGCGTATTTAAAATTTGCGACAGAATAAAATTATTTTTTGAATAATTTACTATAGAAAAGGCAATCCCTGGCGCAATTAAAACTTGCGATAGTAAAAAATTATTTTTTGAATAATTTACTGTAGAAATGGCAATCCCTGGCGCAATTAAAATTTGCGGCAGTACAAAATTATTTTTTGAATAATTTTCTATAGAAAAGGCAATCCCTGGCGCAATTAAAATTTGCGACAGTAAAAAATTATTTTTTGAATAATTTACTATAGAAAAGGCAATCCCTGGCGTAATTAAAATTTGCGACAGTTGAAAATTATTTTGTGAGAAATTTACTATAGAAAAGTCAATCTCTGGCGTAATTAAAATTTGCGACAGTTGAAAATTATTTTTTGAATAATTTACTATAGAAAAGGCAATCCCTGGCGTATTTAAAATTTGCGACAGTAGAAAATTATTTTTTGAATAATTTACTATAGAAAAGGCAATCCCTGGCGCACTTAAAATTTGCGACAGTAGAAAATTATTTTTTGAATAATTTACTATAGAAAAGGCAATCCCTGGCGTATTTAAAATTTGCGACAGTTGAAAATTATTTTTTGAATAATTTACTATAGAAAAGGCAATCCCTGGCATAATTAAAATTTGCGACAGTATAAAATTATTTTTTGAATAATTTACTGTAGAAAAGGCAATCCCTGGCGCACTTAAAATTTGCGACAGTAGAAAATTATTTTTTGAATAATTTACTATAGAAAAGGCAATCCCTGGCGTAATTAAAATTTGCGACAGTATAAAATTATTTTTTGAATAATTTACTATAGAAAAGGCAATCCCTGGCGCACTTAAAATTTGCGAAAGTAAAAAATTATTTTTTGAATATTTTACTATAGAAAAGGCAATCCCTGGAGCAATTAAAACTTGCGATAGTTAAAAATTATTTTTTGAATAATTTACTGTAGAAAAGGCAATCCCTGGCGCAATTAAAATTTGCGACAGTATAAAATTATTTTTTGAATAATTTACTATAGAAAAGGCAATACCTGGCGTAATTAAAATTTGCGACAGTAGAAAATTATTTTTTGAATAATTTACTATAGAAAAGGCAATCCCTGGCGCACTTAAAATTTGCGACAGTAGAAAATTATTTTTTGAATAATTTACTATAGAAAAGGCAATCCCTGGCGTATTTAAAATTTGCGACAGTTGAAAATTATTTTTTGAATAATTTACTATAGAAAAGGCAATCCCTGGCGTAATTAAAATTTGCGACAGTATAAAATTATTTTTTGAATAATTTACTGTAGAAAAGGCAATCCCTGGCGCACTTAAAATTTGCGACAGTAGAAAATTATTTTTTGAATAATTTACTATAGAAAAGGCAATCCCTGGCGTAATTAAAATTTGCGACAGTATAAAATTATTTTTTGAATAATTTACTATAGAAAAGGCAATCCCTGGCGTATTTAAAATTTGCGACAGTAAGAAATTAATTTGTGAGAAATTTACTATATAAAAGGCAATCCCTGGCGTAATTAAAATTTGCGATAGTATAAAATTATTTTTTGAATAATTTACTATAGAAAAGGCAATCCCTGGCGTAATTAAAATTTGCGACAGTAGAAAATAATTTTTTGAATTGTTTACTATAGAAAAGGCAATACCTGGCGTAATTAAAATTTGCGACAGTAGAAAATTATTTTTTGAATAATTTACTATAGAAAAGGCAATCCCTGGCGCACTTAAAATTTGCGACAGTAGAAAATTATTTTTTGAATAATTTACTATAGAAAAGGCAATCCCTGGCGTATTTAAAATTTGCGACAGTTGAAAATTATTTTTTGAATAATTTACTATAGAAAAGGCAATCCCTGGCGTAATTAAAATTTGCGACAGTATAAAATTATTTTTTGAATAATTTACTGTAGAAAAGGCAATCCCTGGCGCACTTAAAATTTGCGACAGTAGAAAATTATTTTTTGAATAATTTACTATAGAAAAGGCAATCCCTGGCGTAATTAAAATTTGCGACAGTATAAAATTATTTTTTGAATAATTTACTATAGAAAAGGCAATCCCTGGCGCACTTAAAATTTGCGAAAGTAAAAAATTATTTTTTGAATAATTTACTATAGAAAAGGCAATCCCTGGCGCAATTAAAACTTGCGATAGTTAAAAATTATTTTTTGAATAATTTACTGTAGAAAAGGCAATCCTTGGCGCAATTAAAATTTGCGACAGTATAAAATTATTTTTTGAATAATTTACTATAGAAAAGGCAATCCCTGGGATATTTAAAATTTGCGACAGTAAAAAATTATTTTTTGAATAATTTACTATAGAAAAGGCGATCCCTGGCGTAATTAAAATTTGCGACAGTAGAAAATTATTTTTTGAATAATTTACTATAGAAAAAGCAATCCCTGGCGCAATTAAAATTTGCGACAGTAGAAAATTATTTTTTGAATAATTTACTATAGAAAAGCCAATCCCTGGCGCAATTAAAATTTGCGACAGTATAAAATTATTTTTTGAATAATTTACTATAGAAAAAGCAATCCCTGGCGTAATTAAAATTTGCGACAGTAGAAAATTATTTTTTGAATAATTTACTATAGAAAAGGCAATCCCTGGCGCACTTAAAATTTGCGACAGTAGAAAATTATTTTTTGAATAATTTACTATAGAAAAGGCAATCCCTGGCGTATTTAAAATTTGCGACAGTTGAAAATTATTTTTTGAATAATTTACTATAGAAAAGGCAATCCCTGGCGTAATTAAAATTTGCGACAGTATAAAATTATTTTTTGAATAATTTACTGTAGAAAAGGCAATCCCTGGCGCACTTAAAATTTGCGACAGTAGAAAATTATTTTTTGAATAATTTACTATAGAAAAGGCAATCCCTGGCGTAATTAAAATTTGCGACAGTATAAAATTATTTTTTGAATAATTTACTATAGAAAAGGCAATCCCTGGCGTATTTAAAATTTGCGACAGTAAGAAATTAATTTGTGAGAAATTTACTATATAAAAGGCAATCCCTGGCGTAATTAAAATTTGCGATAGTATAAAATTATTTTTTGAATAATTTACTATAGAAAAGGCAATCCCTGGCGTAATTAAAATTTGCGACAGTAGAAAATAATTTTTTGAATTGTTTACTATAGAAAAGGCAATACCTGGCGTAATTAAAATTTGCGACAGTAGAAAATTATTTTTTGAATAATTTACTATAGAAAAGGCAATCCCTGGCGCACTTAAAATTTGCGACAGTAGAAAATTATTTTTTGAATAATTTACTATAGAAAAGGCAATCCCTGGCGTATTTAAAATTTGCGACAGTTGAAAATTATTTTTTGAATAATTTACTATAGAAAAGGCAATCCCTGGCGTAATTAAAATTTGCGACAGTATAAAATTATTTTTTGAATAATTTACTGTAGAAAAGGCAATCCCTGGCGCACTTAAAATTTGCGACAGTAGAAAATTATTTTTTGAATAATTTACTATAGAAAAGGCAATCCCTGGCGTAATTAAAATTTGCGACAGTATAAAATTATTTTTTGAATAATTTACTATAGAAAAGGCAATCCCTGGCGCACTTAAAATTTGCGAAAGTAAAAAATTATTTTTTGAATAATTTACTATAGAAAAGGCAATCCCTGGCGCAATTAAAACTTGCGATAGTTAAAAATTATTTTTTGAATAATTTACTGTAGAAAAGGCAATCCCTGGCGCAATTAAAATTTGCGACAGTATAAAATTATTTTTTGAATAATTTACTATAGAAAAGGCAATCCCTGGGATATTTAAAATTTGCGACAGTAAAAAATTATTTTTTGAATAATTTACTATAGAAAAGGCGATCCCTGGCGTAATTAAAATTTGCGACAGTAGAAAATTATTTTTTGAATAATTTACTATAGAAAAAGCAATCCCTGGCGCAATTAAAATTTGCGACAGTAGAAAATTATTTTTTGAATAATTTACTATAGAAAAGGCAATCCCTGGCGCAATTACAATTTGTGACAGTTGAAAATTATTTTTTGAATAATTTACTATAGAAAAGGCCATCCCTGGCGCAATTAAAATTTGCGACAGTATAAAATTATTTTTTGAATAATTTACTATAGAAAAGTCAATCTCTGGCGTAATTAAAATTTGCGACAGTTGAAAATTATTTTTTGAATAATTTACTATAGAAAAGGCAATCCCTGGCGTATTTAAAATTTGCGACAGTAGAAAATTATTTTTTGAATAATTTACTATAGAAAAGGCAATCCCTGGCGCACTTAAAATTTGCGACAGTAGAAAATTATTTTTTGAATAATTTACTATAGAAAAGGCAATCCCTGGCGTATTTAAAATTTGCGACAGTTGAAAATTATTTTTTGAATAATTTACTATAGAAAAGGCAATCCCTGGCATAATTAAAATTTGCGACAGTATAAAATTATTTTTTGAATAATTTACTGTAGAAAAGGCAATCCCTGGCGCACTTAAAATTTGCGACAGTAGAAAATTATTTTTTGAATAATTTACTATAGAAAAGGCAATCCCTGGCGTAATTAAAATTTGCGACAGTATAAAATTATTTTTTGAATAATTTACTATAGAAAAGGCAATCCCTGGCGCACTTAAAATTTGCGAAAGTAAAAAATTATTTTTTGAATAATTTACTATAGAAAAGGCAATCCCTGGAGCAATTAAAACTTGCGATAGTTAAAAATTATTTTTTGAATAATTTACTGTAGAAAAGGCAATCCCTGGCGCAATTAAAATTTGCGACAGTATAAAATTATTTTTTGAATAATTTACTATAGAAAAGGCAATACCTGGCGTAATTAAAATTTGCGACAGTAGAAAATTATTTTTTGAATAATTTACTATAGAAAAGGCAATCCCTGGCGCACTTAAAATTTGCGACAGTAGAAAATTATTTTTTTGAATAATTTACTATAGAAAAGGCAATCCCTGGCGTATTTAAAATTTGCGACAGTTGAAAATTATTTTTTGAATAATTTACTATAGAAAAGGCAATCCCTGGCGTAATTAAAATTTGCGACAGTATAAAATTATTTTTTGAATAATTTACTGTAGAAAAGGCAATCCCTGGCGCACTTAAAATTTGCGATAGTAGAAAATTATTTTTTGAATAATTTACTATAGAAAAGGCAATCCTGGCGTAATTAAAATTTGCGACAGTATAAAATTATTTTTTGAATAATTTACTATAGAAAAGGCAATCCCTGGCGTATTTAAAATTTGCGACAGTAAGAAATTTAATTTGTGAGAAATTTACTATATAAAAGGCAATCCCTGGCGTAATTAAAATTTGCGATAGTATAAAATTATTTTTGAATAATTTACTATAGAAAAGGCAATCCCTGGCGTAATTAAAATTTGCGACAGTAGAAAATAATTTTTTGAATTGTTTACTATAGAAAAGGCAATACCTGGCGTAATTAAAATTTGCGACAGTAGAAAATTATTTTTTGAATAATTTACTATAGAAAAGGCAATCCCTGGCGCACTTAAAATTTTGCGACAGTAGAAAATTATTTTTTGAATAATTTACTATAGAAAAGGCAATCCCTGGCGTATTTAAAATTTGCGACAGTTGAAAATTATTTTTTGAATAATTTACTATAGAAAAGGCAATCCCTGGCGTAATTAAAATTTGCGACAGTATAAAATTATTTTTTGAATAATTTACTGTAGAAAAGGCAATCCCTGGGCGCACTTAAAATTTGCGACAGTAGAAAATTATTTTTGAATAATTTACTATAGAAAAGGCAATCCCTGGCGTAATTAAAATTTGCGACAGTATAAAATTATTTTTGAATAATTTACTATAGAAAAGGCAATCCCTGGCGCACTTAAAATTTGCGGAAAGTAAAAAATTATTTTTTGAATAATTTACTATAGAAAAGGCAATCCCTGGCGCAATTAAAACTTGCGATAGTTAAAAATTATTTTTTGAATAATTTACTGTAGAAAAGGCAATCCCTGCGCAATTAAAATTTGCGACAGTATAAAATTATTTTTTGAATAATTTACTATAGAAAAGGCAAATCCCTGGGATATTTAAAATTTGCGACAGTAAAAAATTATTTTTTGAATAATTTACTATAGAAAAGGCGATCCCTGGCGTAATTAAAATTTGCGACAGTAGAAAATTATTTTTGAATAATTTACTATAGAAAAAGCAATCCCTGGCGCAATTAAAATTTGCGACAGTAGAAAATTATTTTTTGAATAATTTACTATAGAAAAGGCAATCCCTGGCGCAATTACAATTTGTGACAGTTGAAAATTATTTTTTGAATAATTTACTATAGAAAAGGCAATCCCTGGCGCAATTAAAATTTGCGACAGTATAAAATTATTTTTTGAATAATTTACTATAGAATAGGCAATCCCTGGCGTAATTAAAATTTGCGACAGTATAAAATTATTTTTTGAATAATTTACTATAGAAAAGGTAATCCCTGGCGTAATTAAAATTTGCGACAGTAGAAAATTATTTTTTGAATAATTTACTATAGAAAAGGCAATACCTGGCGTAATAAAAATTTGAGACAGTAGAAAATTATTTTTTGAATAATTTACTATAGAAAAGGCAATCCCTGGCGCACTTAAAATTTGCGACAGTGGAAAATTATTTTTTGAATAATTTACTATATAAAAGGCAATCCCTGGCGCAATTAAAATTTGCGGACAGTTGAAAATTATTTTTGGAATAATTTACTATAGAAAATGCAATCCATGGATATTTAAAATTTGCGAAAGTTGAAAATTATTTTTTGAATAATTTACTATATAAAAGGCAATCCCTGGCGTAATTAAAATTTGCGATAGTATAAAATTATTTTTTGAATAATTTAATATAGAAAAGGTAATCCCTGGCGTAATTAAAATTTGCGACAGTAGAAAATTATTTTTTGAATAATTTACTATAGAAAAGGCAATCCCTGGCGTAATTAAAATTTGCGAAAGTAGAAAATTATTTTTTGAATAATTTACTATAGAAAAGGCAATCCTGGCGCAATTAAAATTTGCGACAGTAGAAAATTATTTTTTGAATAATTTACTATAGAAAAGGCAATCCCTGGCGCACTTAAAATTTGCGACAGTATAAAATTATTTTTTGAATAATTTACTATAGAAAAGGCAATCCCTGGCGTATTTAAAATTTGCGACAGTATAAAATTATTTTTTGAATAATTTACTATAGAAACGCCAATCCCTGGCGCAATTAAAACTTGCGATAGTAAAAAATTATTTTTCGAATAATTTACTGTAGAAAAGGCAATCCCTGGCGATATTAAAATTTGCGACAGTATAAAATTATTTTTTGAATAATTTACTATAGAAAAGGCAATCCCTGGCGCAATTAAAATTTGCGACAGTAAAAAATTATTTTTTGAATAATTTACTATAGAAAAGGCAATCCCTGGCGTAATTAAAATTTGCGACAGTTGAAAATTATTTTGTGAGAAATTTACTATAGAAAAGGCAATCCCTGGCGTAATTAAAATTTGCGACAGTTGAAAATTATTTTTTGAATAATTTACTATAGAAAAGGCAATCCCTGGAGTATTTAAAATTTGCGACAGTAAGAAATTAATTTGTGAGGAATTTACTATATAAAAGGCAATCCCGGGCGTAATTAAAATTTGCGATAGTATAAAATTATTTTTTGAATAATTTACTATAGAAAAGGCAATCCCTGGCGTAATTAAAATTTGCGACAGTAGAAAATTATTTTTTGAATAATTTACTATAGAAAAGGCAATCCCTGGCGTAATTAAAATTTGCGACAGTAGAAAATTATTTTTTGAATAATTTACTATAGAAAAGGCAATCCCTGGCGTAATTAAAATTTGCGACAGTTGAAAATTATTTTTTGAATAATTTACTATACAAAAGCCAATCCCTTGCGTATTTAAAATTTGCGACAGTTGAAAATTATTTTTTGAATAATTTACTATAGAAAAGGCAATCCCTGGCGTAATTAAAATTTGCGACAGTAGAAAATTATTTTTTGCAAAATTTACTATAGAAAAGGCAATCCCTGGCGTAATTAAAATTTGCGACAGTAGAAAATTATTTTTTGAATAATTTACTATATAAAAGGCAATCCCTGGCGTAATTAAAATTTGCGATAGTATAAAATTATTTTTTGAATAATTTACTATAGAAAAGGCAATCCCTGGCGTAATTAAAATTTGCGACAGTAGAAAATTATTTTTTGAATAATTTACTATAGAAAAGGCAATCCCTGGCGTAATTAAAATTTGCGACAGTAGAAAATTATTTTTTGAATAATTTACTATAGAAAAGGCAATCCCTGGCGTAATTAAAATTTGCGACAGTTGAAAATTATTTTTTGAATAATTTACTATATAAAAGCCAATCCCTGGCGTAATTAAAATTTGCGACAGTTGAAAATTATTTTTTGAATAATTTACTATAGAAAAGGCAATTCCTGGCGCACTTAAAATTTGCGACAGTAGAAAATTATTTTTTGAAAAATTTACTATAGAAAAGGCAATCCTTGTCGCAATTAAAATTTGCGACAGAAGAAAATTATTTTTTGAATAATTTACTATAGAAAAGGCAATCCCTGGCGCAATTACAATTTGCGATAGTTGAAAATTATTTTTTGAATAATTTACTATAGAAAAGGCAATCCCTGGCGCAATTAAAATTTGCGACAGTATAAAATTATTTTTTGAATAATTTACTATATAAAAGGCAATCCCTGGCGCAATTAAAATTTGCGACAGTTGAAAATTATTTTTTGAATAATTTACTATAGAAAAGGCAATCCCTGGCGCAATTAAAATTTGCGACAGTAAAAAATTATTTTTTGAATAATTTACTATATAAAAGGCAATCCCTGGCGCAATTAAAATTTGCGACAGTTGAAAATTATTTTTTGAATAATTTACTATAGAAAAGGCAATCCCTGGCGTAATTAAAATTTGCGACAGTAAAAAATTATTTTTTGAATAATTTACTATAGAAAAAGCAATCCCTGGCGCAATTAAAATTTGCGACAGTATAAAATTATTTTTTTAATAATTTACTATAGAAAGGCAATCCCTGGCGTATTTAAAATTTGCGACAGTATAAAATTATTTTTTGCAAAATTTACTATAGAAAAGGCAATCCCTGGCGTAATTAAAATTTGCGACAGTTGAAAATTATTTTTTGAATAATTTACTATAGAAAAGGCAATCCCTGGCGTAATTAAAATTTGCGACAGTTGAAAATTATTTTTTGAATAATTTACTATAGAATATGCAATCCCTGGCGCACTTAAAATTTGCCACAGTAGAAAATTATTTTTTGAATAATTTACTATAGAAAAGGCAATCCATGGCGCACTTAAAATTTGCGACAGCAAAAAATTATTTTTTGAATAATTTACTATAGAAAAGGCAATCCCTGGGATATTTAAAATTTGCGACAGTATAAAATTATTTTTTGAATAATTTACTATAGAAAAGGCAATCCCTGGCATAATTAAAATTTGCGACAGTATAAAATTATTTTTTTAATAATTTACTATAGAAAAGGCAATCCCTGGCGCACTTAAAATTTGCGACAGTAGAAAATTATTTTTTGAATAATTTACTATAGAAGAGGCAATCCCTGGCGCAATTAAAATTTGCGACAGTATAAAATTATTTTTTGAATAATTTACTATATAAAAGGCAATCCCTGGTGTATTTAAAATTTGCGACAGTAGAAAATTATTTTTTGAATTATTTACTATAGAAAAGGCAATCCCTGGCGTAATTAAAATTTGCGACAGTAGAAAATTATTTTTTGAATTATTTACTATAGAAAAGGCAATCCCTGGCGCAATTAAAACTTGCGATATTAAAAAAAATATTTTTTGAATAATTTACTATAGAAAAGGCAATCCCTGGCGTAATTAAAATTTGCGACAGTAGAAAATTATTTTTTGAATAATTTACTGTAGAAAAGGCAATCCCTGGCGCACTTAAAATTTGCGACAGTAGAAAATTATTTTTTGAATAATTTACTATAGAAGAGGCAATCCCTGGCGCAATTAAAATTTGCGACAGTATAAAATTATTTTTTGAATAATTTACTATATAAAAGGCAATCCCTGGTGTATTTAAAATTTGCGACAGTAGAAAATTATTTTTTGAATAATTTACTATAGAAAAGGCAATCCCTGGCGCAATTAAAATTTGCGACAGTATAAAATTATTTTTTGAATAATTTACTATATAAAAGGCAATCCCTGGCGCAATTAAAATTTGCGACAGTTGAAAATTATTTTTTGAATAATTTACTATAGAAAAGGCAATCCCTGGCGCAATTAAAATTTGCGACAGTAAAAAATTATTTTTTGAATAATTTACTATATAAAAGGCAATCCCTGGCGCAATTAAAATTTGCGACAGTTGAAAATTATTTTTTGAATAATTTACTATAGAAAAGGCAATCCCTGGCGTAATTAAAATTTGCGACAGTAAAAAATTATTTTTTGAATAATTTACTATAGAAAAAGCAATCCCTGGCGCAATTAAAATTTGCGACAGTATAAAATTATTTTTTTAATAATTTACTATAGAAAAGGCAATCCCTGGCGTATTTAAAATTTGCGACAGTATAAAATTATTTTTTGCAAAATTTACTATAGAAAAGGCAATCCCTGGCGTAATTAAAATTTGCGACAGTTGAAAATTATTTTTTGAATAATTTACTATAGAAAAGGCAATCCCTGGCGTAATTAAAATTTGCGACAGTTGAAAATTATTTTTTGAATAATTTACTATAGAAAATGCAATCCCTGGCGCACTTAAAATTTGCCACAGTAGAAAATTATTTTTTGAATAATTTACTATAGAAAAGGCAATCCATGGCGCACTTAAAATTTGCGACAGCAAAAAATTATTTTTTGAATAATTTACTATAGAAAAGGCAATCCCTGGGATATTTAAAATTTGCGACAGTATAAAATTATTTTTTGAATAATTTACTATAGAAAAGGCAATCCCTGGCATAATTAAAATTTGCGACAGTATAAAATTATTTTTTTAATAATTTACTATAGAAAAGGCAATCCCTGGCGCACTTAAAATTTGCGACAGTAGAAAATTATTTTTTGAATAATTTACTATAGAAGAGGCAATCCCTGGCGCAATTAAAATTTGCGACAGTATAAAATTATTTTTTGAATAATTTACTATATAAAAGGCAATCCCTGGTGTATTTAAAATTTGCGACAGTAGAAAATTATTTTTTGAATTATTTACTATAGAAAAGGCAATCCCTGGCGTAATTAAAATTTGCGACAGTAGAAAATTATTTTTTGAATAATTTACTATAGAAAAGGCAATCCCTGGCGCAATTAAAACTTGCGATATTAAAAAAAATATTTTTTGAATAATTTACTATAGAAAAGGCAATCCCTGGCGTAATTAAAATTTGCGACAGTAGAAAATTATTTTTTGAATAATTTACTGTAGAAAAGGCAATCCCTGGCGCAATTAAAACTTGCGATAGTAAAAAATTATTTTTTGAATAATTTACTATAAAAAAGGCAATCCCTGGCGCACTTAAAATTTGCGACAGTAGAAAATTATGTTTTGAATAATTTACTATAGAAAAGGCAATCCCTGGCGCAATTAAAATTTGCGTCAGTATAAAATTATTTTTTGAATAATTTACTATATAAAAGGCAATCCCTGGCGTATTTAAAATTTGCGACAGTAGAAAATTATTTTTTGAATAATTTACTATAGAAAAGGCAATCCCTGGCGTAATTAAAATTTGCGACAGTAGAAAATTATTTTTTGAATAATTTACTATAGCAAAGGCAATCCCTGGCGCAATTAAAATTTGTGATATTAAAAAATTATTTTTTGAATAATTTACTATAGAAAAGGCAATCCCTGGCGTAATTAAAATTTGCGACAGTAGAAAATTATTTTTTGAATAATTTACTATACAAAAGACAATCCCTGGCGTAATTAAAATTTGCGACAGTAGAAAATTATTTTTTGAATAATTTACTGTAGAAAAGGCAATCCCTGGCGCAATTAAAACTTGCGATAGTAAAAAATTATTTTTTGAATAATTTACAATAGAAAAGGCAATCCCTGGCGAACTTAAAATTTGCGACAGTAGAAAATTATGTTTTGAATAATTTACTATAGAAAAGGCAATCCCTGGCGCACTTAAAATTTGCGACAGATAGAAAAGGTAATCCCTGGCGTAGTTAAAATTTGCGACAGTAGAAAATTATTTTTTGAATAATTTACTATTGAAAAGGCAATCCCTGGTGCAATTAAAATTTGCGACAGTATAAAATTACTTTTTGAATAATTTACTATAGAAAAGGCAATCCCTGGCGTAATTAAAATTTGCGACAGTATAAAATTATTTTTTGAATAATTTACTATATAAAAGGCAATCCCTGGCGTGATTAAAATTTGCGACAGTTGAAAATTATTTTTTGAATAATTTACTATAGAAAAGGCAATCCCTGGGATATTTAAAATTTGCGACAGTAAAAAATTATTTTTTGAATAATTTACTATAGAAAAGGCAATCCCTGGCGTAATTAAAATTTGCGACAGTATAAAATTAATTTTTGAAAAATTTACTATATAAAAGGCAATCCCTGGCGTACTTAAAATTTGCGACAGTATAAAATTATTTTTTGAATAATTTACTATAGAAAAGGCAATCCCTGGCGTAATTAAAATTTGCGACAGTAAAAAATTATTTTTTGAATAATTTACTATAGAAAAGGCAATCCCTGGCGCAATTAAAATTTGCGACAGTATAAAATTATTTTTTGAATAATTTACTATAGAAAAGGCAATCCCTGGCGTAATTAAAATTTGCGACAGTATAAAATTATTTTTTGAATAATTTACTATAGAAAAGGCAATCCCTGGCGGAATTAAAATTTGCGACAGTATAAAATTATTTTTTGAATAATTTACTATAGAAAAGGCAATCCCTGGCGTAATTAAAATTTGCGACAGTTGAAAATTATTTTTTGAATAATTTACTATAAAAAAGGCAATCCCTGGCGTATTTAAAATTTGCGACAGTTGAAAATTATTTTTTGAATAATTTACTATAGAAAAGACAATCACTGGCCTAATTAAAATTTTCGACAGTAGAAAATTATTTTTTGAATAATTTACTATATAAAAGGCAATCCCTGGCGCAATTAAAATTTGCGTCAGTAGAAAATTATTTTTTGCAAAATTTACTATAGAAAAGGCAATCCCTGGCGCACTTAAAATTTGCGACAGTATAGAATTATTTTTTGAATAATTTACTATATAAAAGGCAATCCCTGGCGCAATTAAAATTTGCGACAGTTGAAAATTATTTTTTGAATAATTTACTATAGAAAAGGCAATCCCTGGCGCAGTTAAAATTTGCGACAGTAAAAAAATATTTTTTGAATAATTTACTATATAAAAGGCAATCCCTGGCGCAATTAAAATTTGCGACAGTTGAAAATTATTTTTTGAATAATTTACTATAGAAAAGGCAATCCCTGGCGTAATTAAAATTTGCGATAGTTGAAAATTATTTTTTGAATAATTTACTATATAAAAGGCAATCCCTGGCGTATTTAAAATTTGCGACAGTTGAAAATTATTTTTTGAATAATTTACTATGGAAAAGGCAATCCCTGGCGTAATTAAAATTTGCGACAGTATAAAATTATTTTTTGCAAAATTTACTATAGAAAAGGCAATCCCTGGCGTAATTAAAATTCGCGACAGTTGAAAATTATTTTGTGAGAAATTTACTATATAAAAGGCAATCCCTGGCGTATTTAAAATTTGCGACAGTTGAAAATTATTTTTTGAATAATTTACTATAGAAAAGGCAATCCCTGGCGTAATTAAAATTTGCGACAGTTGAAAATTATTTTTTGAATAATTTACTATAGAAAAGGCAATCCCTGGCATATTTAAAATTTGCGACAGTAAGAAATTAATTTGTGAGAAAATTACTATATAAAAGGCAATCCCTGGCGTAATTAAAATTTGCGATAGTATAAAATTATTTTTTGAATAATTTACTATAGAAAAGGCAATCCCTGGCGTAATTAAAATTTGCGACAGTAGAAAATTATTTTTTGAATAATTTACTATAGAAAAGGCAATCCCTGGCGTAATTAAAACTTGCGACAGTAGAAAATTATTTTTTGAATAATTTACTATAGAAAAGGCAATCCCTGGCGTAATTAAAATTTGCGAAAGTTGAAAATTATTTTTTGAATAATTTACTATATAAAAGGCAATCCCTGGCGTATTTAAAATTTGCGACAGTTGAAAATTATTTTTTGAATAATTTACTATAGAAAAGGCAATCCCTGGCGTAATTAAAATTTGCGACAGTATAAAATTATTTTTTGAATAATTTACTACAGAAAAGGCAATCCCTGGCGCAATTAAAACTTGCGATAGTAAAAAATTATTTTTTGAATAATTTACTGTAGAAAAGGCAATCCCTGGCGCAATTAAAATTTGCGACAGTATAAAATTATTTTTTGAATAATTTACTATAGAAAAGGCAATCCCTGGCGCAATTAAAATTTGCGACAGTATAAAATTATTTTTTGAATAATTTACTATATAAAAGGCAATCCCTGGCGCAATTAAAATTTGCGACAGTTGAAAATTATTTTTTGAATAATTTACTATAGAAAAGGCAATCCCTGGCGCAATTAAAATTTGCGACAGTAAAAAATTATTTTTTGAATAATTTACTATATAAAAGGCAATCCCTGGTGCAATTAAAATTTGCGACAGTTGAAAATTATTTTTTGAATAATTTACTATAGAAAAGGCAATCCCTGGCGTAATTAAAATTTGCGACAGTAAAAAATTATTTTTTGAATAATTTACTATAGAAAAAGCAATCCCTGGCGCAATTAAAATTTGCGACAGTATAAAATTATTTTTTTAATAATTTACTATAGAAAAGGCAATCCCTGGCGTATTTAAAATTTGCGACAGTATAAAATTATTTTTTGCAAAATTTACTATAGAAAAGGCAATCCCTGGCGTAATTAAAATTTGCGACAGTTGAAAATTATTTTTTGAATAATTTACTATAGAAAAGGCAATCCCTGGCGTAATTAAAATTTGCGACAGTTGAAAATTATTTTTTGAATAATTTACTATAGAATATGCAATCCCTGGCGCACTTAAAATTTGCCACAGTAGAAAATTATTTTTTGAATAATTTACTATAGAAAAGGCAATCCATGGCGCACTTAAAATTTGCGACAGCAAAAAATTATTTTTTGAATAATTTACTATAGAAAAGGCAATCCCTGGGATATTTAAAATTTGCGACAGTATAAAATTATTTTTTGAATAATTTACTATAGAAAAGGCAATCCCTGGCATAATTAAAATTTGCGACAGTATAAAATTATTTTTTTAATAATTTACTATAGAAAAGGCAATCCCTGGCGCACTTAAAATTTGCGACAGTAGAAAATTATTTTTTGAATAATTTACTATAGAAGAGGCAATCCCTGGCGCAATTAAAATTTGCGACAGTATAAAATTATTTTTTGAATAATTTACTATATAAAAGGCAATCCCTGGTGTATTTAAAATTTGCGACAGTAGAAAATTATTTTTTGAATTATTTACTATAGAAAAGGCAATCCCTGGCGTAATTAAAATTTGCGACAGTAGAAAATTATTTTTTGAATAATTTACTATAGAAAAGGCAATCCCTGGCGCAATTAAAACTTGCGATATTAAAAAAATATTTTTTGAATAATTTACTATAGAAAAGGCAATCCCTGGCGTAATTAAAATTTGCGACAGTAGAAAATTATTTTTTGAATAATTTACTGTAGAAAAGGCAATCCCTGGCGCACTTAAAATTTGCGACAGTAGAAAATTATTTTTTGAATAATTTACTATAGAAGAGGCAATCCTGGCGCAATTAAAATTTGCGACAGTATAAAATTATTTTTTGAATAATTTACTATATAAAAGGCAATCCCTGGTGTATTTAAAATTTGCGACAGTAGAAAATTATTTTTTGAATAATTTACTATAGAAAAGGCAATCCCTGGCGCAATTAAAATTTGCGACAGTATAAAAATTATTTTTTGAATAATTTACTATATAAAAGGCAATCCCTGGCGCAATTAAAATTTGCGACAGTTGAAAATTATTTTTTGAATAATTTACTATAGAAAAGGCCAATCCCTGGCGCAATTAAAATTTGCGACAGTAAAAAATTACTTTTTGAATAATTTACTATATAAAAGGCAATCCCTGGCGCAATTAAAATTTGCGACAGTTGAAAATTATTTTTTGAATAATTTACTATAGAAAAGGCAATCCCTGGCGTAATTAAAATTTGCGACAGTAAAAAATTATTTTTTGAATAATTTACTATAGAAAAAGCAATCCCTGGCGCAATTAAAATTTGCGACAGTATAAAATTATTTTTTTAATAATTTACTATAGAAAAGGCAATCCCCTGGCGTATTTAAAATTTGCGACAGTATAAAATTATTTTTTGCAAAATTTACTATAGAAAAGGCAATCCCTGGCGTAATTAAAATTTGCGACAGTTGAAAATTATTTTTTGAATAATTTACTATAGAAAAGGCAATCCCTGGCGTAATTAAAATTTGCGACAGTTGAAAATTATTTTTTGAATAATTTACTATAGAAAATGCAATCCCTGGCGCACTTAAAATTTGCCACAGTAGAAAATTATTTTTTGAATAATTTACTATAGAAAAGGCAATCCATGGCGCACTTAAAATTTGCGACAGCAAAAAATTATTTTTTGAATAATTTACTATAGAAAAGGCAATCCCTGGGATATTTAAAATTTGCGACAGTATAAAATTATTTTTTGAATAATTTACTATAGAAAAGGCAATCCCTGGCATAATTAAAATTTGCGACAGTATAAAATTATTTTTTTAATAATTTACTATAGAAAAGGCAATCCCTGGCGCACTTAAAATTTGCGACAGTTAGAAAATTATTTTTTGAATAATTTACTATAGAAGAGGCAATCCCTGGCGCAATTAAAATTTGCGACAGTATAAAATTATTTTTTGAATAATTTACTATATAAAAGGCAATCCCTGGTGTATTTAAAATTTGCGACAGTAGAAAATTATTTTTTGAATTATTTACTATAGAAAAGGCAATCCCTGGCGTAATTAAAATTTGCGACAGTAGAAAATTATTTTTTGAATAATTTACTATAGAAAAGGCAATCCCTGGCGCAATTAAAACTTGCGATATTAAAAAAAAATATTTTTTGAATAATTTACTATAGAAAAGGCAATCCCTGGCGTAATTAAAATTTGCGACAGTAGAAAATTATTTTTTGAATAATTTACTGTAGAAAAGGCAATCCCTGGCGCAATTAAAACTTGCGATAGTAAAAAATTATTTTTTGAATAATTTACTATAAAAAAGGCAATCCTTGGCGCACTTAAAATTTGCGACAGTAGAAAATTATTTTTGAATAATTTACTATAGAAAAGGCAATCCCTGGCGCAATTAAAATTTGCGTCAGTATAAAATTATTTTTTGAATAATTTACTATATAAAAGGCAATCCCTGGCGTATTTAAAATTTGCGACAGTAGAAAATTATTTTTTGAATAATTTACTATAGAAAAGGCAATCCCTGGCGTAATTAAAATTTGCGACAGTAGAAAATTATTTTTTGAATAATTTACTATAGAAAAGGCAATCCCTGGCGCAATTAAAATTTGTGATATTAAAAAATTATTTTTTGAATAATTTACTATAGAAAAGGCAATCCCTGGCGTAATTAAAATTTGCGACAGTAGAAAATTATTTTTTGAATAATTTACTATACAAAAGACAATCCCTGGCGTAATTAAAATTTGCGACAGTAGAAAATTATTTTTTGAATAATTTACTGTAGAAAAGGCAATCCCTGGCGCAATTAAAACTTGCGATAGTAAAAAATTATTTTTTGAATAATTTACAATAGAAAAGGCAATCCCTGGCGAACTTAAAATTTGCGACAGTAGAAAATTATGTTTTGAATAATTTACTATAGAAAAGGCAATCCCTGGCGCACTTAAAATTTGCGACAGATAGAAAAGGTAATCCCTGGCGTAGTTAAAATTTGCGACAGTAGAAAATTATTTTTTGAATAATTTACTATTGAAAAGGCAATCCCTGGTGCAATTAAAATTTGCGACAGTATAAAATTACTTTTTGAATAATTTACTATAGAAAAGGCAATCCCTGGCGTAATTAAAATTTGCGACAGTATAAAATTATTTTTTGAATAATTTACTATATAAAAGGCAATCCCTGGCGTGATTAAAATTTGCGACAGTTGAAAATTATTTTTTGAATAATTTACTATAGAAAAGGCAATCCCTGGGATATTTAAAATTTGCGACAGTAAAAAATTATTTTTTGAATAATTTACTATAGAAAAGGCAATCCCTGGCGTAATTAAAATTTGCGACAGTATAAAATTAATTTTTGAAAAATTTACTATATAAAAGGCAATCCCTGGCGTACTTAAAATTTGCGACAGTATAAAATTATTTTTTGAATAATTTACTATAGAAAAGGCAATCCCTGGCGTAATTAAAATTTGCGACAGTAAAAAATTATTTTTTGAATAATTTACTATAGAAAAGGCAATCCCTGGCGCAATTAAAATTTGCGACAGTATAAAATTATTTTTTGAATAATTTACTATAGAAAAGGCAATCCCTGGCGTAATTAAAATTTGCGACAGTATAAAATTATATTTTGAATAATTTACTATAGAAAAGGCAATCCCTGGCGGAATTAAAATTTGCGACAGTATAAAATTATTTTTTGAATAATTTACTATAGAAAAGGCAATCCCTGGCGTAATTAAAATTTGCGACAGTTGAAAATTATTTATTGAATAATTTACTATATAAAAGGCAATCCCTGGCGTATTTAAAATTTGCGACAGTTGAAAATTATTTTTTGAATAATTTACTATAGAAAAGGCAATCCCTGGCCTAATTAAAATTTTCGACAGTAGAAAATTATTTTTTGAATAATTTACTATATAAAAGGCAATCCCTGGCGCAATTAAAATTTGCGTCAGTAGAAAATTATTTTTTGCAAAATTTACTATAGAAAAGGCAATCCCTGGCGCACTTAAAATTTGCGACAGTATAGAATTATTTTTTGAATAATTTACTATATAAAAGGCAATCCCTGGCGCAATTAAAATTTGCGACAGTTGAAAATTATTTTTTGAATAATTTACTATAGAAAAGGCAATCCCTGGCGCAGTTAAAATTTGCGACAGTAAAAAAATATTTTTTGAATAATTTACTATATAAAAGGCAATCCCTGGCGCAATTAAAATTTGCGACAGTTGAAAATTATTTCTTGAATAATTTACTATAGAAAAGGCAATCCCTGGCGTAATTAAAATTTGCGATAGTTGAAAATTATTTTTTGAATAATTTACTATATAAAAGGCAATCCCTGGCGTATTTAAAATTTGCGACAGTTGAAAATTATTTTTTGAATAATTTACTATAGAAAAGGCAATCCCTGGCGTAATTAAAATTTGCGACAGTATAAAATTATTTTTTGCAAAATTTACTATAGAAAAGGCAATCCCTGGCGTAATTAAAATTCGCGACAGTTGAAAATTATTTTGTGAGAAATTTACTATATAAAAGGCAATCCCTGGCGTATTTAAAATTTGCGACAGTTGAAAATTATTTTTTGAATAATTTACTATAGAAAAGGCAATCCCTGGCGTAATTAAAATTTGCGACAGTTGAAAATTATTTTTTGAATAATTTACTATAGAAAAGGCAATCCCTGGCATATTTAAAATTTGCGACAGTAAGAAATTAATTTGTGAGAAAATTACTATATAAAAGGCAATCCCTGGCGTAATTAAAATTTGCGATAGTATAAAATTATTTTTTGAATAATTTACTATAGAAAAGGCAATCCCTGGCGTAATTAAAATTTGCGACAGTAGAAAATTATTTTTTGAATAATTTACTATAGAAAAGGCAATCCCTGGCGTAATTAAAACTTGCGACAGTAGAAAATTATTTTTTGAATAATTTACTATAGAAAAGGCAATCCCTGGCGTAATTAAAATTTGCGAAAGTTGAAAATTATTTTTTGAATAATTTACTATATAAAAGGCAATCCCTGGCGTATTTAAAATTTGCGACAGTTGAAAATTATTTTTTGAATAATTTACTATAGAAAAGGCAATCCCTGGCGTAATTAAAATTTGCGACAGTATAAAATTATTTTTTGAATAATTTACTACAGAAAAGGCAATCCCTGGCGCAATTAAAACTTGCGATAGTAAAAAATTATTTTTTGAATAATTTACTGTAGAAAAGGCAATCCCTGGCGCAATTAAAATTTGCGACAGTATAAAATTATTTTTTGAATAATTTACTATAGAAAAGGCAATCCCTGGCGCAATTAAAATTTGCGTCAGTAAAAAATTATTTTTTGAATAATTTACTATAGAAAAGGCAATCCCTGGCGTAATTAAAATTTGCGACAGTTGAAAATTATTTTGTGAGAAATTTACTATAGAAAAGGCAATCCCTGGCGTAATTAAAATTTGCGACAGTTGAAAAATTATTTTTGGAATAATTTACTATAGAAAAGGCAATCCCTGGCGCACTTAAAATTTGCGACAGTAGAAAATTATTTTTTGAAAAATTTACTATAGAAAAGGCAATCCCTGGCGTAATTAAAACTTGCGACAGTAGAAAATTATTTTTTGCAAAATTTTACTATAGAAAAGGCAATCCCTGGCGTAATTAAAATTTGCGACAGTTGAAAATTATTTTTTGAATAATTTACTATAGAAAAGGCAATCCCTGGCGTAATTAAAATTTGCGACAGTTGAAAATTATTTTTTGAATAATTTACTATAGAAAAGGCAATCCCTGGCATATTTAAAATTTGCGACAGCAAGAAATTAATTTGTGAGAAAATTACTATATAAAAGGCAATCCCTGGCGTAATTAAAATTTGCGATAGTATAAAATTATTTTTTGAATAATTTACTATAGAAAAGGCAATCAATGGCGTAATTAAAATTTTCGACAGTAGAAAATTATTTTTTGAATAATTTACTATATAAAAGGCATTCCCCTGGTGCAATTAAAATTTGCGACAGTAGAAAATTATTTTTTGCAAAATTTACTATAGAAAAGGCAATCCCTGGCGCACTTAAAATTTGCGACAGTATAGAATTATTTTTTGAATAATTTACTATATAAAAGGCAATCCCTGGCGCAATTAAAAGTTGCGACAGTTGAAAATTATTTTTTGAATAATTTACTATAGAAAAGGCAATCCTTGGCGCAATTAAAATTTGCGACAGTAAAAAATTATTTTTTGAATAATTTACTATATAAAAGGCAATCCCTGGCGCAATTAAAATTTGCGACAGTTGAAAATTATTTTTTGAATAATTTACTATAGAAAAGGCAATCCCTGGCGTAATTAAAATTTGCGACAGTTGAAAATTATTTTTTGAATAATTTACTATATAAAGGCAATCCCTGGCGTATTTAAAATTTGCGACAGTTGAAAATTATTTTTTGAATAATTTACTATAGAAAAGGCAATCCCTGGCGTAATTAAAATTTGCGACAGTAGAAAATTATTTTTTTGCAAAATTTACTATAGAAAAGGCAATCCCTGGCGTAATTAAAATTCGCGACAGTTGAAAATTATTTTGTGAGAAATTTACTACATAAAAGGCAATCCCTGGCGTATTTAAAATTTGCGACAGTTGAAAATTATTTTTTGAATAATTTACTATAGAAAAGGCAATCCCTGGCGTAATTAAAATTTGCGGACAGTTGAAAATTATTTTCTGAATAATTTACTATAGAAAAGGCAATCCCTGGCATATTTAAAATTTGCGACAGTAAGAAATTAATTTGTGAGAAAATTACTATATAAAAGGCAATCTCTGGCGTAATTAAAATTTGCGTTAGTATAAAATTATTTTTTGAATAATTTACTATAGAAAAGGCAATCCCTGGCGTAATTAAAATTTGCGACAGTTGAAAATTATTTTTTGAATAATTTACTATAGAAAAGGCAATCCCTGGCGCAATTAAAATTTGCGACAGTAAAAAATTATTTTTTGAATAATTTACTATATAAAAGGCAATCCCTGGCGCAATTAAAATTTGCGACAGTTGAAAATTATTTTTTGAATAATTTACTATAGAAAAGGCAATCCCTGGCGTAATTAAAATTTGCGACAGTAAAAAATTATTTTTTGAATAATTTACTATAGAAAAAGCAATCCCTGGCGCAATTAAAATTTGCGACAGTATAAAATTATTTTTTTAATAATTTACTATAGAAAAGGCAATCCCTGGCGTATTTAAAATTTGCGACAGTATAAAATTATTTTTTGCAAAATTTACTATAGAAAAGGCAATCCCTGGCGTAATTAAAATTTGCGACAGTTGAAAATTATTTTTTGAATAATTTACTATAGAAAAGGCAATCCCTGGCGTAATTAAAATTTGCGACAGTTTGAAAATTATTTTTTGAATAATTTACTATAGAAAATGCAATCCCTGGCGCACTTAAAATTTGCCACAGTAGAAAATTATTTTTTGAATAATTTACTATAGAAAAGGCAATCCATGGCGCACTTAAAATTTGCGACAGCAAAAAATTATTTTTTGAATAATTTACTATAGAAAAGGCAATCCCTGGGATATTTAAAATTTGCGACAGTATAAAATTATTTTTTGAATAATTTACTATAGAAAAGGCAATCCCTGGCATAATTAAAATTTGCGACAGTATAAAATTATTTTTTTAATAATTTACTATAGAAAAGGCAATCCCTGGCGCACTTAAAATTTGCGACAGTAGAAAATTATTTTTTGAATAATTTACTATAGAAGAGGCAATCCCTGGCGCAATTAAAATTTGCGACAGTATAAAATTATTTTTTGAATAATTTACTATATAAAAGGCAATCCCTGGTGTATTTAAAATTTGCGACAGTAGAAAATTATTTTTTGAATTATTTACTATAGAAAAGGCAATCCCTGGCGTAATTAAAATTTGCGACAGTAGAAAATTATTTTTTGAATAATTTACTATAGAAAAGGCAATCCCTGGCGCAATTAAAACTTGCGATATTAAAAAAAATATTTTTTGAATAATTTACTATAGAAAAGGCAATCCCTGGCGTAATTAAAATTTGCGACAGTAGAAAATTATTTTTTGAATAATTTACTGTAGAAAAGGCAATCCTGGCGCAATTAAAACTTGCGATAGTAAAAAATTATTTTTTGAATAATTTACTATAAAAAAGGCAATCCCTGGCGCACTTAAAATTTGCGACAGTAGAAAATTATTTTTTGAATAATTTACTATAGAAAAGGCAATCCCTGGCGCAATTAAAATTTGCGTCAGTATAAAATTATTTTTTGAATAATTTACTATATAAAAGGCAATCCCTGGCGTATTTAAAATTTGCGACAGTAGAAAATTATTTTTTGAATAATTTACTATAGAAAAGGCAATCCCTGGCGTAATTAAAATTTGCGACAGTAGAAAATTATTTTTTGAATAATTTACTATAGAAAAGGCAATCCCTGGCGCAATTAAAATTTGTGATATTAAAAAATTATTTTTTGAATAATTTACTATAGAAAAGGCAATCCCTGGCGTAATTAAAATTTGCGACAGTAGAAAATTATTTTTTGAATAATTTACTATACAAAAGACAATCCCTGGCGTAATTAAAATTTGCGACAGTAGAAAATTATTTTTTGAATAATTTACTGTAGAAAAGGCAATCCCTGGCGCAATTAAAACTTGCGATAGTAAAAAATTATTTTTTGAATAATTTACAATAGAAAAGGCAATCCCTGGCGAACTTAAAATTTGCGACAGTAGAAAATTATGTTTTGAATAATTTACTATAGAAAAGGCAATCCCTGGCGCACTTAAAATTTGCGACAGATAGAAAAGGTAATCCCTGGCGTAGTTAAAATTTGCGACAGTAGAAAATTATTTTTTGAATAATTTACTATTGAAAAGGCAATCCCTGGTGCAATTAAAATTTGCGACAGTATAAAATTACTTTTTGAATAATTTACTATAGAAAAGGCAATCCCTGGCGTAATTAAAATTTGCGACAGTATAAAATTATTTTTTGAATAATTTACTATATAAAAGGCAATCCCTGGCGTGATTAAAATTTGCGACAGTTGAAAATTATTTTTTGAATAATTTACTATAGAAAAGGCAATCCCTGGGATATTTAAAATTTGCGACAGTAAAAAATTATTTTTTGAATAATTTACTATAGAAAAGGCAATCCCTGGCGTAATTAAAATTTGCGACAGTATAAAATTAATTTTTGAAAAATTTACTATATAAAAGGCAATCCCTGGCGTACTTAAAATTTGCGACAGTATAAAATTATTTTTTGAATAATTTACTATAGAAAAGGCAATCCCTGGCGTAATTAAAATTTGCGACAGTAAAAAATTATTTTTTGAATAATTTACTATAGAAAAGGCAATCCCTGGCGCAATTAAAATTTGCGACAGTATAAAATTATTTTTTGAATAATTTACTATAGAAAAGGCAATCCCTGGCGTAATTAAAATTTGCGACAGTATAAAATTATTTTTTGAATAATTTACTATAGAAAAGGCAATCCCTGGCGGAATTAAAATTTGCGACAGTATAAAATTATTTTTTGAATAATTTACTATAGAAAAGGCAATCCCTGGCGTAATTAAAATTTGCGACAGTTGAAAATTATTTTTTGAATAATTTACTATATAAAAGGCAATCCCTGGCGTATTTAAAATTTGCGACAGTTGAAAATTATTTTTTGAATAATTTACTATAGAAAAGGCAATCCCTGGCCTAATTAAAATTTTCGACAGTAGAAAATTATTTTTTGAATAATTTACTATATAAAAGGCAATCCCTGGCGCAATTAAAATTTGCGTCAGTAGAAAATTATTTTTTGCAAAATTTACTATAGAAAAGGCAATCCCTGGCGCACTTAAAATTTGCGACAGTATAGAATTATTTTTTGAATAATTTACTATATAAAAGGCAATCCCTGGCGCAATTAAAATTTGCGACAGTTGAAAATTATTTTTTGAATAATTTACTATAGAAAAGGCAATCCCTGGCGCAGTTAAAATTTGCGACAGTAAAAAAATATTTTTTGAATAATTTACTATATAAAAGGCAATCCCTGGCGCAATTAAAATTTGCGACAGTTGAAAATTATTTTTTGAATAATTTACTATAGAAAAGGCAATCCCTGGCGTAATTAAAATTTGCGATAGTTGAAAATTATTTTTTGAATAATTTACTATATAAAAGGCAATCCCTGGCGTATTTAAAATTTGCGACAGTTGAAAATTATTTTTTGAATAATTTACTATAGAAAAGGCAATCCCTGGCGTAATTAAAATTTGCGACAGTATAAAATTATTTTTTGCAAAATTTACTATAGAAAAGGCAATCCCTGGCGTAATTAAAATTCGCGACAGTTGAAAATTATTTTGTGAGAAATTTACTATATAAAAGGCAATCCCTGGCGTATTTAAAATTTGCGACAGTTGAAAATTATTTTTTGAATAATTTACTATAGAAAAGGCAATCCCTGGCGTAATTAAAATTTGCGACAGTTGAAAATTATTTTTTGAATAATTTACTATAGAAAAGGCAATCCCTGGCATATTTAAAATTTGCGACAGTAAGAAATTAATTTGTGAGAAAATTACTATATAAAAGGCAATCCCTGGCGTAATTAAAATTTGCGATAGTATAAAATTATTTTTTGAATAATTTACTATAGAAAAGGCAATCCCTGGCGTAATTAAAATTTGCGACAGTAGAAAATTATTTTTTGAATAATTTACTATAGAAAAGGCAATCCCTGGCGTAATTAAAACTTGCGACAGTAGAAAATTATTTTTTGAATAATTTACTATAGAAAAGGCAATCCCTGGCGTAATTAAAATTTGCGAAAGTTGAAAATTATTTTTTGAATAATTTACTATATAAAAGGCAATCCCTGGCGTATTTAAAATTTGCGACAGTTGAAAATTATTTTTTGAATAATTTACTATAGAAAAGGCAATCCCTGGCGTAATTAAAATTTGCGACAGTATAAAATTATTTTTTGAATAATTTACTACAGAAAAGGCAATCCCTGGCGCAATTAAAACTTGCGATAGTAAAAAATTATTTTTTGAATAATTTACTGTAGAAAAGGCAATCCCTGGCGCAATTAAAATTTGCGACAGTATAAAATTATTTTTTGAATAATTTACTATAGAAAAGGCAATCCCTGGCGCAATTAAAATTTGCGTCAGTAAAAAATTATTTTTTGAATAATTTACTATAGAAAAGGCAATCCCTGGCGTAATTAAAATTTGCGACAGTTGAAAATTATTTTGTGAGAAATTTACTATAGAAAAGGCAATCCCTGGCGTAATTAAAATTTGCGACAGTTGAAAATTATTTTTGGAATAATTTACTATAGAAAAGGCAATCCCTGGCGCACTTAAAATTTGCGACAGTAGAAAATTATTTTTTGAAAAATTTACTATAGAAAAGGCAATCCCTGGCGTAATTAAAATTTGCGACAGTAGAAAATTATTTTTTGCAAAATTTACTATAGAAAAGGCAATCCCTGGCGTAATTAAAATTTGCGACAGTTGAAAATTATTTTTTGAATAATTTACTATAGAAAAGGCAATCCCTGGCGTAATTAAAATTTGCGACAGTTGAAAATTATTTTTTGAATAATTTACTATAGAAAAGGCAATCCCTGGCATATTTAAAATTTGCGACAGTAAGAAATTAATTTGTGAGAAAATTACTATATAAAAGGCAATCCCTGGCGTAATTAAAATTTGCGATAGTATAAAATTATTTTTTGAATAATTTACTATAGAAAAGGCAATCAATGGCGTAATTAAAATTTTCGACAGTAGAAAATTATTTTTTGAATAATTTACTATATAAAAGGCATTCCCTGGTGCAATTAAAATTTGCGACAGTAGAAAATTATTTTTTGCAAAATTTACTATAGAAAAGGCAATCCCTGGCGCACTTAAAATTTGCGACAGTATAGAATTATTTTTTGAATAATTTACTATATAAAAGGCAATCCCTGGCGCAATTAAAAGTTGCGACAGTTGAAAATTATTTTTTGAATAATTTACTATAGAAAAGGCAATCCCTGGCGCAATTAAAATTTGCGACAGTAAAAAATTATTTTTTGAATAATTTACTATATAAAAGGCAATCCCTGGCGCAATTAAAATTTGCGACAGTTGAAAATTATTTTTTGAATAATTTACTATAGAAAAGGCAATCCCTGGCGTAATTAAAATTTGCGACAGTTGAAAATTATTTTTTGAATAATTTACTATATAAAAGGCAATCCCTGGCGTATTTAAAATTTGCGACAGTTGAAAATTATTTTTTGAATAATTTACTATAGAAAAGGCAATTCCTGGCGTAATTAAAATTTGCGACAGTAGAAAATTATTTTTTGCAAAATTTACTATAGAAAAGGCAATCCCTGGCGTAATTAAAATTCGCGACAGTTGAAAATTATTTTGTGAGAAATTTACTACATAAAAGGCAATCCCTGGCGTATTTAAAATTTGCGACAGTTGAAAATTATTTTTTGAATAATTTACTATAGAAAAGGCAATCCCTGGCGTAATTAAAATTTGCGACAGTTGAAAATTATTTTCTTAATAATTTACTATAGAAAAGGCAATCCCTGGCATATTTAAAATTTGCGACAGTAAGAAATTAATTTGTGAGAAAATTACTATATAAAAGGCAATCTCTGGCGTAATTAAAATTTGCGTTAGTATAAAATTATTTTTTGAATAATTTACTATAGAAAAGGCAATCCCTGGCGTAATTAAAATTTGCGACAGTAGAAAATTATTTTTTGAATAATTTACTATAGAAAAGGCAATCCCTGGCGCAATTAAAATTTGCGACAGTTGAAAATTATTTTTTGAATAATTTACTATAGAAAAGGCAATCCCTGGCGCAGTTAAAATTTGCGACAGTAAAAAATTATTTTTTTAATAATTTACTATATAAAAGGCAATCCCTGGCGCAATTAAAATTTGCGACAGTTGAAAATTATTTTTTGAATAATTTACTATAGAAAAGGCAATCCCTGGCGTAATTAAAATTTGCGATAGTAAAAAATTATTTTTTGAATAATTTACTATAGAAAAGGCAATCCCTGGCGTAATTAAAATTTGCGACAGTATAAAATTATTTTTTGAATAATTTACTATAGAAAAGGCAATCCCTGGCGCAATTAAAACTTGCGATAGTAAAAAATTCTTTTTTGAATAATTTACTGTAGAAAAGGCAATCCCTGGCCCAATTAAAATTTGCGACAGTATAAAATTATTTTTTGAATAATTTACTATAGAAAACGCAATCCCTGGCGCAATTAAAATTTGCGACAGTAAAAATTTATTTTTTGAATACTTTACTATAGAAAAGGCAATCCCTGGCGTAATTAAAATTTGCGACAGTTGAAAATTATTTTGTGAGAAATTTACTATAGAAAAGGCAATCCCTGGCGTAATTAAAATTTGCGACAGTTGAAAATTATTTTTTGAATAATTTACTATAGAAAAGGCAATCCCTGGCGCACTTAAAATTTGCGACAGTAGAAAATTATTTTTTGAAAAATTTACTATAGAAAAGGCAATCCCTGGCGCAATTAAAATTTGCGACAGTAGAAAATTATTTTTTGAATAATTTACTATAGAAAAGGCAATCCCTGGCGCAATTACAATTTGCGACAGTTGAAAATTATTTTTTGAATAATTTACTATATAAAAGGCAATCCCTGGCGCAATTAAAATTTGCGACAGTTGAAAATTATTTTTTGAATAATTTACTATAGAAAAGCCAATCCCTGGCGCAATTAAAATTTGCGACAGTAAAAAATTATTTTTTGAATAATTTACTATATAAAAGGCAATCCCTGGCGCAATTAAAATTTGCGACAGTTGAAAATTATTTTTTGAATAATTTACTATAGAAAAGGCAATCCCTGGCGTAATTAAAATTTGCGACAGTAAAAAATTATTTTTTGAATTATTTACTATAGAAAAGGCAATCCCTGGCGCAATTAAAATTTGCGAAAGTATAAAATTATTTTTTGAATAATTTATTATAGAAAAGGCAATCCCTGGCGTATTTAAAATTTGCGACAGTATAAAATTATTTTTTGAAAAATTTACTATAGAAAAGGCAATCCCTGGCGTAATTAAAATTTGCGACAGTTGAAAATTATTTTTTGAATAATTTACTATAGAAAAGGCAATCTCTGGCGCAATTAAAACTTGCGATAGTAAGAAATTATTTTTTGAATAATTTACTGTAGAAAAGGCAATCCCTGGCGCAATTAAAATTTGCGACAGTATAAAATTATTTTTTGAATAATTTACTATAGAAAAGGCAATCCCTGGCGCAATTAAAATTTGCGACAGTAAAAAATTATTTTTTGAATAATTTACTATAGAAAAGGCAATCCCTGGCGTAACTAAAATTTGCGACAGTTGAAAATTATTTTGTGAGAAATTTACTATAGAAAAGGCAATCCCTGGCGTAATTAAAATTTGCGACAGTTGAAAATTATTTTTTGAATAATTTACTATAGAAAAGGCAATCCCTGGCGTATTTAAAATTTGCGACAGTAAGAAATTAATTTGTGAGAAATTTACTATATAAAAGGCAATCCCTGGCGTAATTAAAATTTGCGATAGTATAAAATTATTTTTTGAATAATTTACTATAGAAAAGGCAATCCCTGGCGCAATTAAAATTTGCGACAGTAGAAAATTATTTTTTGAATAATTTACTATAGAAAAGGCAATCCCTGGCGTAATTAAAATTTGCGACAGTAGAAAATTATTTTTTGAATAATTTACTATAGAAAAGGCAATCCCTGGCGTAATTAAATTTGCGACAGTTGAAAATTATTTTTTGAATAATTTACTATATAAAAGGCAATCACTGGCGTATTTAAAATTTGCGACAGTTGAAAATTATTTTTTGAATAATTTACTATAGAAAAGGCAATCCCTGGCGTAATTAAAATTTGCGACAGTAGAAAATTATTTTTTGCAAAATTTACTATAGAAAAGGCAATCCCTGGCGCACTTAAAATTTGCGACAGTATAAAATTATTTTTTGAATAATTTACTATATAAATGACAATCCCTGGCGCAATTAAAATTTGCGACAGTATAAAATTATTTTTTGAATAATTTACTATAGAAAAGGCAATCCCTGGCGCAATTAAAACTTGCGATAGTAAAAAATTATTTTTTGAATAATTTACTGTAGAAAAGGCAATCCCTGGCCCAATTAAAATTTGCGACAGTTGAAAATTATTTTTTGAATAATTTACTATATAAAAGGCAATCACTGGCGTATTTAAAATTTGCGACAGTATAAAATTATTTTTTGAATAATTTACTATAGAAAAGGCAATCCCTGGCGCAGTTAAAACTTGCGATAGTAAAAAATTATTTTTTGAATAATTTACTGTAGAAAAAGGCAATCCCTGGCCCAATTAAAATTTGCGACAGTATAAAATTATTTTTTGAATAATTTACTATAGAAAAACGCAATCCCTGGCGCAATTAAAATTTGCGACAGTAAAAATTTATTTTTTGAATACACTATAGAAAAGGCAATCCCTGGCGTAATTAAAATTTGCGACAGTTGAAAATTATTTTGTGAGAAATTTACTATAGAAAAGGCAATCCCTGGCGTAATTAAAATTTGCGGCAGTTGAAAATTATTTTTTGAATAATTTACTATAAAAAAGGCAATCCCTGGCGCACTTAAAATTTGCGACAGTAGAAAATTATTTTTTGAAAAATTTACTATAGAAAAGGCAATCCCTGGCGCAATTAAAATTTGCGACAGTAGAAAATTATTTTTTGAATAATTTACTATAGAAAAGGCAATCCCTGGCGCAATTACAATTTGCGACAGTTGAATATTATTTTTGAATAATTTACTATATAAAAGGCAATCCCTGGCGCAATTAAAATTTGCGACAGTTGAAAATTATTTTTTGAATAATTTACTATAGAAAAGCCAATCCCTGGCGCAATTAAAATTTGCGACAGTAAAAAATTATTTTTTGAATAATTTACTATATAAAAGGCAATCCCTGGCGCAATTAAAATGTGCGACAGTTGAAAATTATTTTTTGAATAATTTACTATAGAAAAGGCAATCCCTGGCGTAATTAAAATTTGCGACAGTAAAAAATTATTTTTTGAATTATTTACTATAGAAAAGGCAATCCCTGGCGCAATTAAAATTTGCGAAAGTATAAAATTATTTTTTGAATAATTTATTATAGAAAAGGCAATCCCTGGCGTATTTAAAATTTGCGACAGTATAAAATTATTTTTTGAAAAATTTACTATAGAAAAGGCAATCCCTGGCGTAATTAAAATTTGCGACAGTTGAAAATTATTTTTTGAATAATTTACTATAGAAAAGGCAATCTCTGGCGCAATTAAAACTTGCGATAGTAAGAAATTATTTTTTGAATAATTTACTGTAGAAAAGGCAATCCCTGGCGCAATTAAAATTTGCGACAGTATAAAATTATTTTTTGAATAATTTACTATAGAAAAGGCAATCCCTGGCGCAATTAAAATTTGCGACAGTAAAAAATTATTTTTTGAATAATTTACTATAGAAAAGGCAATCCCTGGCGTAACTAAAATTTGCGACAGTTGAAAATTATTTTGTGAGAAATTTACTATAGAAAAGGCAATCCCTGGCGTAATTAAAATTTGCGACAGTTGAAAATTATTTTTTGAATAATTTACTATAAAAAGGCAATCCCTGGCGTATTTAAAATTTGCGACAGTAAGAAATTAATTTGTGAGAAATTTACTATATAAAAGGCAATCCCTGGCGTAATTAAAATTTGCGATAGTATAAAATTATTTTTTGAATAATTTACTATAGAAAAGGCAATCCCTGGCGCAATTAAAATTTGCGACAGTAGAAAATTATTTTTTGAATAATTTACTATAGAAAAAGGCAATCCCTGGCGTAATTAAAAATTTGCGACAGTAGAAAATTATTTTTTGAATAATTTACTATAGAAAAGGCAATCCCTGGCGTAATTAAAATTTGCGACAGTTGAAAATTATTTTTTGAATAATTTACTATATAAAAGGCAATCACTGGCGTATTTAAAATTTGCGACAGTTGAAAATTATTTTTTGAATAATTTACTATAGAAAAGGCAATCCCTGGCGTAATTAAAATTTGCGACAGTAGAAAATTATTTTTTGCAAAATTTACTATAGAAAAGGCAATCCCTGGCGCACTTAAAATTTGCGACAGTATAAAATTATTTTTTTGAATAATTTACTATATATAATGACAATCCCTGGCGCAATTAAAATTTGCGACAGTTGAAAATTATTTTTTGAATAATTTACTATAGAAAAGGCAATCCCTGGCGCAATTAAACTTTGCTACAGTAAAAAATTATTTTTTGAATAATTTACTATATAAAAGGCAATCCCTGGCGCAATTAAAATTGCGACAGTTGAAAATTATTTTTTGAATAATTTACTATAGAAAAGGCAATCCCTGGCGTAATTAAAATTTGCGACAGTAAAAAATTATTTTTTGAATAATTTACTATAGAAAAGGCAATCCCTGGCGTAATTAAAATTTGCGACAGTTGAAAATAATTTTTTGAATAATTTACTATAGAAAAGGCAGTCCCTGGCGTATTTAAAATTTGCGACAGTATTAAATTATTTTTTGAATAATTTACTATAGAAAAGGCAATCCCTGGCGCAATTAAAACTTGCGATAGTAAAAAATTATTTTTTGAATATTTACTGTAGAAAAGGCAATCCCTGGCGCAATTAAAATTTGCGACAGTTGAAAATTATTTTTTGAATAATTTACTATAGAAAAGGCAATCCCTGGCGCAATTAAAATTTGCGAAAGTAAAAAATTATTTTTTGAATAATTTACTGTAGAAAAGGCAATCCCTGGCGCAATTAAAATTTGCGACAGTATAAAAATTATTTTTTGAATAATTTACTATAGAAAAGGCAATCCCTGGCGCAATTAAAATTTGCGGACAGTAAAAAATTATTTTTTGAATATTTTACTATAGAAAAGGCAATCCCTGGCGCAATTAAAATTTGCGACAGTATAAAATTATTTTTGAATAATTTACTATATAAAAGGCAATCCCTGACGCAATTAAAATTTGCGATAGTAAAAAATTATTTTTTGAATAATTTACTGTAGAAAAGGCAATCCTGGCGCAATTAAAATTTTCGAAAGTAAAAAATTATTTTTTGAATAATTTACTGTAGAAAAGGCAATCCCTGGCGCAATTAAAATTTGCGACAGTATAAAATTATTTTTTGAATAATTTACTATAGAAAAGGCAATCCCTGGCGCAATTAAAATTTGCGACGGTAAAAAATTATTTTTTGAATAATTTACTATAGAAAAGGCAATCCCTGGCGTAACTAAATTTGCGACAGTTGAAAATTATTTTGTGAGAAATTTACTATAGAAAAGGCAATCCCTGGCGTAATTAAAATTTGCGACAGTTTGAAAATTATTTTTTGAATAATTTACTATAGAAAAGGCAATCCCTGGCGTATTTAAAATTTGCGACAGTAAGAAATTAATTTGTGAGAAATTTACTATATAAAAGGCAATCCCTGGCGTAATTAAAATTTGCGATAGTATAAAATTATTTTTTGAATAATTTACTATAGAAAAGGCAATCCCTGGCGCAATTAAAATTTGCGACAGTAGAAAATTATTTTTTGAATAATTTACTATAGAAAAGGCAATCCCTGGCGTAATTAAAATTTGCGACAGTAGAAAATTATTTTTTGAATAATTTACTATAGAAAAGGCAATCCCTGGCGTAATTAAAATTTGCGACAGTTGAAAATTATTTTTTGAATAATTTACTATATAAAAGGCAATCACTGGCGTATTTAAAATTTGCGGACAGTTGAAAATTATTTTTTGAATAATTTACTATAGAAAAGGCAATCCCTGGCGTAATTAAAATTTGCGACAGTAGAAAATTATTTTTTGCAAAATTTACTATAGAAAAGGCAATCCTTGGCGCACTTAAAATTTGCGACAGTATAAAATTATTTTTTGAATAATTTACTATATAAAAGGCAATCCCTGGCGCAATTAAAATTTGCGACAGTTGAAAATAATTTTTTGAATAATTTACTATAGAAAAGGCAATCCCTGGCGCAATTAAAATTTGCTACAGTATAAAATTATTTTTTGAATAATTTACTATATAAAAGGCAATCCCTGGCGCAATTAAAATTTGCGACAGTAAAAAATTATTTTTTGAATAATTTACTATAGAAAAGGCAATCCCTGGCGCAATTAAAATTTTCGGACAGTATAAAATTATTTTTTGAATAATTTACTATATAAAAGGCAATCCCTGGCGTAATTAAAATTTGCGATAGTAAAAAATTATTTTTTGAATAATTTACTGTAGAAAAGGCAATCCCTGGCGCAATTAAAATTTGCGAAAGTAAAAAATTATTTTTTGAATAATTTACTGTAGAAAAGGCAATCCCTGGCGCAATTAAAATTTGCGACAGTATAAAATTATTTTTTGAATAATTTACTATAGAAAAGGCAATCCCTGCGCAATTAAAATTTGCGACAGTAAAAAATTATTTTTTGAATAATTTACTATAGAAATGGCAATCCCTGGCGTAACTAAAATTTGCGACAGTTGAAAATTATTTTTGTGAGAAATTTACTATAGAAAAGGCAATCCCTGGCGTAATTAAAATTTGCGACAGTTGAAAATTATTTTTTGAATAATTTACTATAGAAAAGGCAATCCCTGGCGTATTTAAAATTTGCGACAGTAAGAAATTAATTTGTGAGAAATTTACTACATAAAAGGCAATCCCTGGCGTAATTAAAATTTGCGATAGTATAAAATTATTTTTTGAATAATTTACTATAGAAAAGGCAATCCCTGGCGCAATTAAAATTTGCGACAATAGAAAATTATTTTTTGAAAAATTTACTATAGAAAAGGCAATCCCTGGCGTAATTAAAATTTGCGACAGTAGAAAATTATTTTTTGAATAATTTACTATAGAAAAGGCAATCCCTGGCGTAATTAAAATTTGCGACAGTTGAAAATTATTTTTTGAATAATTTACTATATAAAAGGCAATCACTGGCGTATTTAAAATTTGCGACAGTTGAAAATTATTTTTTGAATAATTTACTATAGAAAAGGCAATCCCTGGCGTAATTAAAATTTGCGACAGTAGAAAATTATTTTTGCAAAATTTACTATAGAAAAGGCAATCCCTGGCGCACTTAAAATTTGCGACAGTATAAAATTATTTTTTGAATAATTTACTATATAAAAGGCAATCCCTGGCGCAATTAAAATTTGCGACAGTTGAAAATTATTTTTTGAATAATTTACTATAGAAAAGGCAATCCCTGGCGCAATTAAAATTTGCTACAGTAAAAAATTATTTTTTGAATAATTTACTATATAAAAGGCAATCCCTGGCGCAGTTAAAATTTGCGACAGTTGAAAATTATTTTTTGAATAATTTACTATAGAAAAGGCAATCCCTGGCGTAATTAAAATTTGCGACAGTAAAAAATTATTTTTTGAATAATTTACTATAGAAAAGGCAATCCCTGGCGTAATTAAAATTTGCGACAGTTGAAAATAATTTTTTTAATAATTTACTATAGAAAAGGCAATCCCTGGCGTATTTAAAATTTGCGACAGTATAAAATTATTTTTTGAATAATTTACTATAGAAAAGGCAATCCCTGGCGCAATTAAAACTTGCGATAGTAAAAAATTATTTTTTGAATAATTTACTGTAGAAAAGGCAATCCCTGGCGCAATTAAAATTTGCGACAGTTGAAAATTATTTTTTGAATAATTTACTATAGAAAAGGCAATCCCTGGCGCAACTAAAATTTGCGAAAGTAAAAAATTATTTTTTGAATAATTTACTGTAGAAAAGGCAATCCCTGGCGCAATTAAAATTTGCGACAGTATAAAATTATTTTTTGAATAATTTACTATATAAAAGGCAAACCCCTGGCGCAATTAAAATTTGCGATAGTAAAAAATTATTTTTTGAATAATTTACTGTAGAAAAAGGCAATCCCTGGGCGCAATTAAAATTTGCGAAAGTAAAAAATTATTTTTTGAATAATTTACTGTAGAAAAGGCAATCCCTGGCGCAATTAAAATTTGCGACAGTATAAAAATTATTTTTTGAATTATTTACTATAGAAAAGGCAATCCCTGGCGCAATTAAAATTTGCGACAGTAAAAAATTATTTTTTTAATAATCTACTATAGAAAAGGCAATCCCTGGCGCAATTAAAATTTGCGACAGTATAAAATTATTTTTTGAATAATTTACTATATAAAAGGCAATCCCTGGCGCAATTAAAATTTGCGACAGTTGAAAATTATTTTTTGAATAATTTACTATAGAAAAGGCAATCCCTGGCGCAATTAAAATTTGCGACAGTAAAAAATTATTTTTTGAATAATTTACTATATAAAAGGCAATCCCTGGCGCAATTAAAATTTGCGACGGTTGAAAATTATTTTTTGCATAATTTACTATAGAAAAGGCAATCCCTGGCGCAATTAAAACTTGCGATAGTAAAAAATTATTTTTGAATATTTTACTATAGCAAAGGCAATCCTGGCGTAATAAAATTTGCGACAGTTGAAATAATTTTTGAATAATTTACTATAGAAAAGGCAAACCCTGGCGCACTTAAAATTTGCGACAGTTGAAAATTATTTTTTGAATAATTTACTATAGAAAAGCCAATCCCTGGCGCAATTAAAATTTGCGACAGTATAAAATTATTTTTTGAATAATTTACTATAGAAAAGGCAATCCCTGGCGCAATTAAAATTTGCGACAGTTGAAAATTATTTTTTGAATAATTTACTATAGAAAAGGCAATCCCTGGCGTAATTAAAATCTGCGACAGTAAAAAATTATTTTTTGAATAATTTACTATAGAAAAGGCAATCCCCTGGCGTAATTAAAATTTGCGACAGTTGAAAATAATTTTTTGAATAATTTACTATAGAAAAGGCAATCCCTGGCGTATTTAAAATTTGCGACAGTATAAAATTATTTTTTGAATAATTTACTATAGAAAAGGCAATCCCTGGCGCAATTAAAACTTGCGATAGTAAAAAATTATTTTTTGAATAATTTACTGTAGAAAAGGCAATCCCTGGCGCAATTAAAATTTGCGACAGTTGAAAATTATTTTTTGAATAATTTACTATAGAAAAGGCAATCCCTGGCGCAATTAAAATTTGCGAAAGTAAAAAATTATTTTTTGAATAATTTACTGTAGAAAAGGCAATCCGTGGCGCAATTAAAATTTGCGACAGTATAAAATTATTTTTTGAATAATTTACTATATAAAAGGCAAACCCTGGCGCAATTAAAATTTGCGATAGTAAAAAATTATTTTTTGAATAATTTACTGTAGAAAGGCAATCCCTGGCGCAATTAAAATTTGCGAAAGTAAAAAATTATTTTTTGAATAATTTACTGTAGAAAAGGGCAATCCCTGGCGCAATTAAAATTTGCGACAGTATAAATTATTTTTTGAATAATTTACTATTGAAAAGGCAATCCTGGCGCAATTAAAATTTGCGACAGTAAAAAATTATTTTTTTAATAATCTACTATAGAAAAGGCAATCCCTGGCGCAATTAAAATTTGCGACAGTATAAAATTATTTTTTGAATAATTTACTATATAAAAGGCAATCCCTGGCGCAATTAAAATTTGCGACAGTTGAAAATTATTTTTTGAATAATTTACTATAGAAAAGGCAATCCCTGGCGCAATTAAAATTTGCGACAGTAAAAAATTATTTTTTGAATAATTTACTATATAAAAGGCAATCCCTGGCGCAATTAAAATTTGCGACAGTTGAAAATTATTTTTTGCATAATTTACTATAGAAAAGGCAATCCCTGGCGCAATTAAAACTTGCGATAGTAAAAAATTATTTTTTGAATAATTTACTATAGAAAAGGCAATCCCTGGCGTAATTAAAATTTGCGACAGTTGAAAATAATTTTTTGAATAATTTACTATAGAAAAGGCAATCCCTGGCGCAATTAAAATTTGCGACAGTTGAAAATTATTTTTTGAATAATTTACTATAGAAAAGCCAATCCCTGGCGCAATTAAAATTTGCGACAGTATAAAATTATTTTTGAATAATTTACTATAGAAAAGGCAATCCCTGGCGCAATTAAAATTTGCGACAGTTGAAAATTATTTTTTGAATAATTTACTATAGAAAAGGCAATCCCTGGCGTAATTAAAATCTGCGACAGTAAAAATTATTTTTTGAATAATTTACTATAGAAAAGGCAATCCCTGGCGTAATTAAAATTTGCGACAGTTGAAAATAATTTTTTGAATAATTTACTATAGAAAAGGCAATCCCTGGCGTATTTAAAATTTGCGACAGTATAAAATTATTTTTTGAATAATTTACTATAGAAAAGGCAATCCCTGGCGTATTTAAAATTTGCGACAGTATAAAATTTTTTTTTGAATAATTTACTATAGAAAAGGCAATCCCTGGCGCAATTAAAACTTGCGATAGTAAAAAATTATTTTTGAATAATTTACTGTAGAAAAGGCAATCCCTGGCGCAATTAAAATTTGCGACAGTTGAAAATTATTTTTTGAATAATTTACTATAGAAAAGGCAATCCCTGGCGCTATTAAAATTTGCGAAAGTAAAAAATTATTTTTTGAATAATTTACTGTAGAAAAGGCAATCCCTGGCGCAGTTAAAATTTGCGACAGTATAAAATTATTTTTTGAATAATTTACTATAAAAAAGGCAACCCCTGGCGCAGTTAAAATTTGCGACAGTAAAAAATTATTTTTTGAATAATTTACTATAGAAAAGGCAATCCCTGGCGCAATTAAAACTTGCGATAGTAAAAAATTATTTTTTGAATAATTTACTGTAGAAAAGGCAATCCCTGGCGCAATTAAAATTTGCGACAGTATAAAATTATTTTTTGAATAATTTACTATAGAAAAGATAATCCCTGGCGCAATTACAATTTGCGACAGTTGAAAATTATTTTTTGAATAATTTACTATAGAAAAGGCAATCCCTGGCGCAATTAAAATTTGCGACAGTATAAAATTATTTTTTGAATAATTTACTATATAAAAGGCAATCCCTGGCGCAATTAAAATTTGTGACAGTAGAAAATTATTTTTTGCAAAATTTACTATAGAAAAGGCAATCCCTGGCGCAATTAAAATTTGCGACAGTAAAAAAATTATTTTTTGAATAATTTACTATATAAAAGGCAATCCCTGGCGCAATTAAAATTTGCGACAGTTGAAAATTATTTTTTGAATAATTTACTATAGAAAAGGCAATCCCTGGCGTAATTAAAATTTGCGACAGTAAAAAATTATTTTTTGAATAATTTACCATAGAAAAGGCAATCCCTGGCGTAATTAAAATTTGCGACAGTTGAAAATTATTTTTTGAATAATTTATTATAGAAAAGGCAATCCCTGGCGTAATTAAAATTTGCGACAGTTGAAAATTATTTTTTGAATAATTTACTATAGAAAAGGCAATCCCTGGCGTATTTAAAATTTGCGACAGTAAGAAATTAATTTGTGAGAAATTTACTGTATAAAAGGCAATCCCTGGCGTAATTAAAATTTGCGATAGTATAAAATTATTTTTTGAATAATATACTATAGAAAAGGCAATCCCTGGCGTAATTAAAATTTGCGACAGTAGAAAATTATTTTTTGAATAATTTACTATAGAAAAGGCAATCCCTGGCGTAGTTAAAATTTGCGACGGTAGAAAATTATTTTTTGAATAATTTACTATAGAAAAGGCAATCCCTGGCGCACTTAAAATTTGCGACAGTAAAAAATTATTTTTTGAATAATTTACTATAGAACAGGCAATCCCTGGCGTAATTAAAATTTGCGACAGTTGAAAATAATTTTTTTGAATAATTTACTATAGAAAAGGCAATCCCTGGCGTATTTAAAATTTGCGACAGTATAAAATTATTTTTTGAATAATTTACTATAGAAAAGGCAATCCCTGGCGTATTTAAAATTTGCGACAGTATAAAATTATTTTTTGAATAATTTACTATAAAAAGGCAATCCCTGGCGCAATTAAAACTTGCGATAGTAAAAAATTATTTTTTGAATAATTTACTGTAGAAAAGGCAATCCCTGGCGCAATTAAAATTTGCGACAGTTGAAAATAATTTTTTTAATAATTTACTATAGAAAAGACAATCCCTGGCGTATTTAAAATTTGCGACAGTATAAAATTATTTTTTTAATAATTTACTATAGAAAATGCAATCCCTGGCGCAATTAAAACTTGCGATAGTAAAAATTATTTTTTGAATAATTTACTGTAGAAAAGGCAATCCCTGGCGGAATTAAAATTTGCGACAGTTGAAAATTATTTTTTGAATAATTTACTATAGAAAAGGCAATCCCTGCGCAATTAAAATTTGCGAAAGTAAAAAATTATTTTTTGAATAATTTACTGTAGAAAAGGCAATCCCCTGGCGCAATTAAAATTTGCGACAGTATAAAATTATTTTTTGAATAATTTACTATATAAAAGGCAATCCCTGGCGCAATTAAATTTGCGATAGTAAAAAATTATTTTTTGAATAATTTACTGTAGAAAAGGCAATCCTGGCGCAATTAAAATTTGCGAAAGTAAAAAATTATTTTTTGAATAATTTACTGTAGAAAAGGCAATCCCTGGCGCAATTAAAATTTGCGACAGTATAAAATTATTTTTTGAATAATTTACTATAGAAAAGGCAATCCCTGGCGCAATTAAAATTTGCGACAGTAAAAAATTATTTTTTGAATAATCTACTATAGAAAAGGCAATCCCTGGCGCAATTAAAATTTGCGACAGTATAAAATTATTTTTTGAATAATTTACTATATAAAAGGCAATCCCTGGCGCAATTAAAATTTGCGACAGTTGAAAATTATTTTTTGAATAATTTACTATAGAAAAGGCAATCCCTGGCGAAATTAAAATTTGCGACAGTAAAAAAATTATTTTTTGAATAATTTACTATATAAAAGGCAATCCCTGGCGCAATTAAAATTTGCGACAGTTGAAAATTATTTTTTGAATAATTTACTATAGAAAAGGCAATCCCTGGCGCAATTAAAATTTGCGAAAGTAAAAAATTATTTTTTGAATAATTTACTGTAGAAAAGGCAATCCGTGGCGCAATTAAAATTTGCGACAGTATAAAATTATTTTTTGAATAATTTACTATATAAAAGGCAAACCCTGGCGCAATTAAAATTTGCGATAGTAAAAAAATTATTTTTTGAATAATTTACTGTAGAAAAGGCAATCCCTGGCGCAATTAAAATTTGCGAAAGTAAAAAATTATTTTTTGAATAATTTACTGTAGAAAAGGCAATCCCTGGCGCAATTAAAATTTGCGACAGTATAAAATTATTTTTTGAATAATTTACTATTGAAAAGGCAATCCCTGGCGCAATTAAAATTTGCGACAGTAAAAAATTATTTTTTTAATAATCTACTATAGAAAAGGCAATCCCTGGCGCAATTAAAATTTGCGACAGTATAAAATTATTTTTTGAATAATTTACTATATAAAAGGCAATCCCTGGCGCAATTAAAATTTGCGACAGTTGAAAATTATTTTTTGAATAATTTACTATAGAAAAGGCAATCCCTGGCGCAATTAAAATTTGCGACAGTAAAAAATTATTTTTTGAATAATTTACTATATAAAAGGCAATCCCTGGCGCAATTAAAATTTGCGACAGTTGAAAATTATTTTTTTAATAATTTACTATAGAAAAGACAATCCCTGGCGTATTTAAAATTTGCGACAGTATAAAATTATTTTTTTAATAATTTACTATAGAAAATGCAATCCCTGGCGCAATTAAAACTTGCGATAGTAAAAAATTATTTTTTGAATAATTTACTGTAGAAAAGGCAATCCCTGGCGGAATTAAAATTTGCGACAGTTGAAAATTATTTTTTGAATAATTTACTATAGAAAAGGCAATCCCTGGCGCAATTAAAATTTGCGACAGTAAAAAATTATTTTTTTAATAATCTACTATAGAAAAGGCAATCCCTGGCGCAATTAAAATTTGCGACAGTATAAAATTATTTTTTGAATAATTTACTATATAAAAGGCAATCCCTGGCGCAATTAAAATTGCGACAGTTGAAAATTATTTTTGAATAATTTACTATAGAAAAGGCAATCCCTGGCGCAATTAAAATTTGCGACAGTAAAAAATTATTTTTTGAATAATTTACTATATAAAAGGCAATCCCTGGCGCAATTAAAATTTGCGACGGTTGAAAATTATTTTTTTGCATAATTTACTATAGAAAAGGCAATCCCTGGCGCAATTAAAACTTGCGATAGTAAAAAATTATTTTTGAATAAATTTACTATAGAAAAGGCAATCCCTGGCGCAATTAAAACTTGCGATAGTAAAAAATTATTTTTTGAATAATTTACTGTAGAAAAGGCAATCCCTGGCGCAATTAAAATTTGCGACAGTATAAAATTATTTTTTGAATAATTTACTATAGAAAAGGCAATCCCTGGCGCAATTACAATTTGCGACAGTTGAAAATTATTTTTTGAATAATTTACTATAGAAAAGGCGATCCCTGGCGCAATTAAAATTTGCGACAGTATAAAATTATTTTTTGAATAATTTACTATATAAAAGGCAATCCCTGGCGCAATTAAAATTTGCGAAAGTTGAAAATTATTTTTTGAATAATTTACTATAGAAAAGGCAATCCCTGGCGCAATTAAAATTTGCGACAGTAAAAAATTATTTTTTGAATAATTTACTATATAAAAGGCAATCCCTGGCGCAATTAAAATTTGCGACAGTTGAAAATTATTTTTTGAATAATTTACTATAGAAAAGGCAATCCCTGGCGTAATTAAAATTTGCGACAGTAAAAAATTATTTTTTGAATAATTTACCATAGAAAAGGCAATCCCTGGCGTAATTAAAATTTGCGACAGTTGAAAATTATTTTTTGAATAATTTATTATAGAAAAGGCAATCCCTGGCGTAATTAAAATTTGCGACAGTTGAAAATTATTTTTTGAATAATTTACTATAGAAAAGGCAATCCCTGGCGTATTTAAAATTTGCGACAGTAAGAAATTAATTTGTGAGAAATTTACTATATAAAAGGCAATCCCTGGCGTAATTAAAATTTGCGATAGTATAAAATTATTTTTTGAATAATTTACTATAGAAAAGGCAATCCCTGGCGTAATTAAAATTTGCGACAGTAGAAAATTATTTTTTGAATAATTTACTATAGAAAAGGCAATCCCTGGCGTAGTTAAAATTTGCGACAGTAGAAAATTATTTTTTGAATAATTTACTATAGAAAAGGCAATCCCTGGCGTAATTAAAATTTGCGACAGTTGAAAATTATTTTTTGAATAATTTACTATATAAAAGGCAATCCCTGGCGTATTTAAAATTTGCGACAGTTGAAAATTATTTTTTGAATAATTTACTATAGAAAAGGCAATCCCTGGCGTAATTAAAATTTGCGACAGTAGAAAATTATTTTTTGCAAAATTTACTATAGAAAAGGCAATCCCTGGCGCACTTAAAATTTGCGACAGTATAAAATTATTTTTTGAATAATTTACTATATAAAAGGCAATCCCTGGCGCAATTAAAATTTGCGACAGTTGAAAATTATTTTTTGAATAATTTACTATAGAAAAGGCAATCCCTGGCGCAGTTAAAATTTGCGACAGTAAAAAATTATTTTTTGAATAATTTACTATATAAAAGGCAATCCCTGGCGCAATTAAAATTTGCGACAGTTGAAAATTATTTTTTGAATAATTTACTATAGAAAAGGCAATCCCTGGCGTAATTAAAATCTGCGACAGTAAAAAATTATTTTTTGAATAATTTACTATAGAAAAGGCAATCCCTGGCGTAATTAAAATTTGCGACAGTTGAAAATTATTTTTTGAATAATTTACTATAGAAAAGGCAATCCCTGGCGTATTTAAAATTTGCGACAGTATAAAATTATTTTTTGAATAATTTACTATAGAAAAGGCAATCCCTGGCGCAATTAAAACTTGCGATAGTAAAAAATTATTTTTTGAATAATTTACTGTAGAAAAGGCAATCCCTGGCGCAATTAAAATTTGCGACAGTATAAAATTATTTTTTGAATAATTTACTATAGAAAAGGCAATCCGTGGCGCAATTAAAATTTGCGACAGTAAAAAATTATTTTTTGAATAATTTACTATAGAAAAGGCAATCCCTGGCGTAATTAAAATTTGCGACAGTTGAAAATTATTTTGTGAGAAATTTACTATAGAAAGGGCAATCCCTGGCGTAATTAAAATTTGGGACAGTTGAAAATTATTTTTTGAATAATTTACTATAGAAAAGGCAATCCCTGGCGCACTTAAAATTTGCGACAGTAGAAAATTATTTTTTGAAAAATTTACTATAGAAAAGGCAATCCCTGGCGCAATTAAAATTTGCGACAGCAGAATATTATTTTTTGAATAATTTACTATAGGCAATCCCTGGCGCAATTACAATTTGCGACAGTTGAAAATTATTTTTTTAATAATTTACTATAGAAAAGGCAATCCCTGGCGCAATTAAAATTTGCGACAGTATAAAATTATTTTTTGAATAATTTACTATATAAAAGGCAATCCCTGGCGCAATTGAAATTTGCGACAGTTGAAAATTATTTTTTGAATAATTTACTATAGAAAAAGCAATCCCTGGCGCAATTAAAATTTGCGACAGTAAAAAATTATTTTTTGAATAATTTACTATATAAAAGGCAATCCCTGGCGCAATTAAAATTTGCGACAGTTGAAAATTATTTTTTGAATAATTTAATATAGAAAAGGCAATCCCTGGCGTAATTAAAATTTGCGACAGTAAAAAATTATTTTTTGAATAATTTACTATAGAAAAGGCAATCCCTGGCGCAATTAAAATTTGCGACAGTATAAAATTATTTTTTGAATAATTTACTATAGAAAAGGCAATCCCTGGCGTATTTAAAATTTGCGACAGTATAAAATTATTTTTTGAAAAATTTACTATAGAAAAGGCAATCCCTGGCGTAACTAAAATTTGCGACAGTTGAAAATTATTTTTTGAATAATTTACTATAGAAAAGGCAATCCCTGGCGTAATTAAAATTTGCGACAGTTGAAAATTATTTTTTGAATAATTTACTATAGGAAAGGCAATCCCTGGCGCACTTAAAATTTGCGACGGTAGAAAATTATTTTTTGAATAATTTACTATAGAAAAGGCAATCCCTGGCGCACTTAAAATTTGCGACAGTAAAAAATTATTTTTTGAATAATTTACTATAGAAAAGGCAATCCCTGGGATATTTAAAATTTGCGACAGTATAAAATTATTTTTTGAATAATTTACTATAGAAAAGGCAATCCCTGGCGTAATGAAAATTTGCGACAGTATAAAATTATTTTTTGAATAATTTACTATAGAAAAGGCAATCCCTGGCGCACTTAAAATTTGCGACAGTAGAAAATTATTTTTTGAATAATTTACTATAGAAAAGGCAATCCCTGGCGCAATTAAAATTTGCGACAGTATAAAATTATTTTTTGAATAATTTACTATATAAAAGGCAATCCCTGGTGTATTTAAAATTTGCGACAGTAGAAAATTATTTTTTGAATAATTTACTATAGAAAAGGCAATCCCTGGCGTAATTCAAATTTGCGACAGTAGAAAATTATTTTTTGAATAATTTACTATAGAAAAGGCAATCCCTGGCGCAATTAAAACTTGCGATAGTAAAAAATTATTTTTTGAATAATTTACTATAGAAAAGGCTATCCCTGGCGTAATTAAAATTTGCGACAGTAGAAAATTATTTTTTGAATAATTTACTGTAGAAAAGGCAATCCCTGGCGCAATTAAAACTTGCGATAGTAAAAAATTATTTTTTGAATAATTTACTATAGAAAAGGCAATCCCTGGCGCACTTAAAATTTGCGACAGTATAAAATTATTTTTTGAATAATTTACTATAGAAAAGGCAATCCCTGGCGCAATTAAAATTTGCGACAGTAAAAAATTATTTTTTGAATAATTTACTATATAAAAGGCAATCCCTGGCGCAATTAAAATTTGCGACAGTTGAAAATTATTTTTTGAATAATTTACTATAGAAAAGGCAATCCCTGGCGTAATTAAAATTTGCGACAGTAAAAAATTATTTTTTGAATAATTTACTATAGAAAAGGCAATCCCTGGCGCAATTAAAATTTGCGACAGTATAAAATTATTTTTTGAATAATTTACTATAGAAAAGGCAATACCTGGCGTATTTAAAATTTGCGACAGTATAAAATTATTTTTTGAAAAATTTACTATAGAAAAGGCAATCCCTGGCGTAATTATTTGCGACAGTTGAAAATTATTTTTTGAATAATTTACTATATAAAAGGCAATCCATGGCGCAATTAAAATTTGCGACAGTTGAAAATTATTTTTTGAATAATTTACTATAGAAAAGGCAATCCCTGGCGCAATTAAAATTTGCGACAGTAAAAAATTATTTTTTGAATAATTTACTATATAAAAGGCAATCCCTGGCGCAATTAAAATTTGCGACAGCTGAAAATTATTTTTTGAATAATTTACTATAGAAAAGGCAATCCCTGGCGTAGTTAAAATTTGCGACAGTAAAAAATTATTTTTTGAATAATTTACTATAGAAAAGGCAATCCCTGGCGCAATTAAAATTTGCGACAATATAAAATTATTTTTTGAATAATTTACTATAGAGAAGGCAATCCCTGGCGTATTTAAAATTTGCGACAGTATAAAATTATTTTTTGAATAATTTACTATAGAAAAGGCAATCCCTGGCGTAATTAAAATTTGCGACAGTTGAAAATTATTTTTTGAATAATTTACTATAGAAAAGGCAATCCCTGGCGCAATTAAAACTTGCGATAGTAAAAAATTATTTTTTGAATAATTTACTGTAGAAAAGGCAATCCCTGGCGCAATTAAAATTTGCGACAGTATAAAATTATTTTTTGAATAATTTACTATAGAAAAGGCTATCCCTGGCGCAATTAAAATTTGCGACAGTAAAAAAATATTTTTTGAATAATTTACTATAGAAAAGGCAATCCCTGGCGTAATTAAGATTTGCGACAGTTGAAAATTATTTTTTGAAAAATTTACTATAGAAAAGGCAATCCCTGGCGCAATTAAAATTTGCGACAGTAGAAAATTATTTTTTGAATAATTTACTATAGAATAGGCAATCCCTGGCGCAATTACAATTTGCGACAGTTGAAAATTATTTTTTGAATAATTTACTATAGAAAAGGCAATCCCTGGCGCAATTAAAATTTGCGACAGTATAAAATTATTTTTTGAATAATTTACTATATAAAAGGCAATCCCTGGCGCAATTAAAATATGCGACAGTTGAAAATTATTTTTTGAATAATTTACTATAGAAAAGGCAATCCCTGGCGCAATTAAAATTTGCGACAGTAAAAAATTATTTTTTGAATAATTTACTATAGAAAAGGCAATCCCTGGCGCACTTAAAATTTGCGACAGTAGAAAATTATTTTTTGAATAATTTACTATAGAAAAGGCAATCCCTGGTGCACTTAAAATTTGCGACAGTAGAAAATTATTTTTTGAATAATTTACTATAGAAAAGGCAATCCCTGGCGTAATTAAAATTTGCGACAGTAGAAAATTATTTTTTGAATTATTTACTATAGAAAAGGCAATCCCTGGCGCACTTAAAATTTGCGACAGTAGAAAATTATTTTTTGAATAATTTACTATAGAAAAGGCAATCCCTGGCGCAATTAAAATTTGCGACAGTATAAAATTATTTTTTGAATAATTTACTATATAAAAGGCAATCCCTGGCGTATTTAAAATTTGCGACAGTAGAAAATTATTTTTTGAATAATTTACTATAGAAAAGGCAATCCCTGGCGCAATTAAAATTTGCGACAGTAAAAAATTATTTTTTGAATAATTTACTATATAAAAGGCAATCCCTGGCGCAATTAAAATTTGCGACAGTTGAAAATTATTTTTTGAATAATTTACTATAGAAAAGGCAATCCCTGGCGTAATTAAAATTTGCGACAGTAAAAAATTATTTTTTGAATAATTTACTATAGAAAAGGCAATCCCTGGCGCAATTAAAATTTGCGACAGTATAAAATTATTTTTTGAATAATTTACTATAGAAAAGGCAATACCTGGCGTATTTAAAATTTGCGACAGTATAAAATTATTTTTTGAAAAATTTACTATAGAAAAGGCAATCCCTGGCGTAGTTAAAATTTGCGACAGTCGAAAATTATTTTTTGAATAATTTACTATATAAAAGGCAATCCCTGGCGCAATTAAAATTTGCGACAGTTGAAAAATATTTTTTGAATAATTTACTATAGAAAAGGCAATCCCTGGCGCAATTAAAATTTGCGACAGTAAAAAATTATTTTTTGAATAATTTACTATATGAAAGGCAATCCCTGGCGCAATTAAAATTTGCGACAGCTGAAAATTATTTTTTGAATAATTTACTATAGAAAAGGCAATCCCTGGCGTAATTAAAATTTGCGACAGTAAAAAATTATTTTTTGAATAATTTACTATAGAAAAGGCAATCCCTGGCGCAATTAAAATTTGCGACAGTATAAAATTATTTTTTGAATAATTTACTATAGAGAAGGCAATCCCTGGCGTATTTAAAATTTGCGACAGTATAAAATTATTTTTTGAAAAATTTACTATAGAAAAGGCAATCCCTGGCGTAATTAAAATTTGCGACAGTTGAAAATTATTTTTTGAATAATTTACTATAGAAAAGGCAATCCCTGGCGCAATTAAAACTTGCGATAGTAAAAAATTATTTTTTGAATAATTTACTGTAGAAAAGGCAATCCCTGGCGCAATTAAAATTTGCGACAGTATAAAATTATTTTTTGAATAATTTACTATAGAAAAGGCTATCCCTGGCGCAATTAAAATTTGCGACAGTAAAAAAATATTTTTTGAATAATTTACTATAGAAAAGGCAATCCCTGGCGTAATTAAGATTTGCGACAGTTGAAAATTATTTTTTGAAAAATTTACTATAGAAAAGGCAATCCCTGGCGCAATTAAAATTTGCGACAGTAGAAAATTATTTTTTGAATAATTTACTATAGAATAGGCAATCCCTGGCGCAATTACAATTTGCGACAGTTGAAAATTATTTTTTGAATAATTTACTATAGAAAAATCAATTCCTGGCGCAATTAAAATTTGCGACAGTATAAAATTATTTTTTGAATAATTTACTATAGAAAAGGCAATCCCTGGCGCAGTTAAAATTTGCGACAGTAAAAAATTATTTTTTGAATAATTTACTATATAAAAGGCAATCCCTGGCGCAATTAAAATTTGCGACAGTTGAAAATTATTTTTTGAATAATTTACTATAGAAATGGCAATCCCTGGCGTAATTAAAATCTGCGACAGTAAAAAATTATTTTTTGAATAATTTACTATAGAAAAGGCAATCCCTGGCGTAATTAAAATTTGCGACAGTTGAAAATTATTTTTTGAATAATTTACTATAGAAAGGGCAATCCCTGGCGTATTTAAAATTTGCGACAGTATAAAATTATTTTTTGAATAATTTACTATAGAAAAGGCAATCCCTGGCGCAATTAAAACTTGCGATAGTAAAAAATTATTTTTTGAATAATTTACTATAGAAAAGGCTATCCCTGACGCAATTAAAATTTGCGACAGTAAAAAAATATTTTTCGAATAATTTACTATAGAAAAGGCAATCCCTGGCGTAATTAAGATTTGCGACAGTTGAAAATTATTTTTTGAAAAATTTACTATAGAAAAGGCAATCCCTGGCGCAATTAATATTTGCGACAGTATAAAATTATTTTTTGAATAATTTACTATATAAAAGGCAATCCCTGGCGCAATTGAAATTTGCGACAGTTGAAAATTATTTTTTGAATAATTTACTATAGAAAAAGCAATCCCTGGCGCACTTAAAATTTGCGACAGTAGAAAATTATTTTTTGAAAAATTTACTATATAAAAGGCAATCCCTGGCGCAATTAAAATTTGCGACAGTTGAAAATTATTTTTTGAATAATTTACTATAGAAATGGCAATCCCTGGCGTAATTAAAATTTGCGAAAGTAAAAAATTATTTTTTGAATAATTTACTATAGAATAGGCAATCCCTGGCGTAATTAAGATTTGCGACAGTTGAAAATTATTTTTTGAAAAATTTACTATAGAAAAGGCAATCCCTGGCGCAATTAAAATTTGCGACAGTAGAAAATTATTTTTTGAATAATTTACTATAGAATAGGCAATCCCTGGCGCAATTACAATTTGCGACAGTTGAAAATTATTTTTTGAATAATTTACTATAGAAAAGGCAATCCCTGGCGCAATTAAAATTTGCGACAGTATAAAATTATTTTTTGAATAATTTACTATATAAAAGGCAATCCCTGGCGCAATTAAAATATGCGACAGTTGAAAATTATTTTTTGAATAATTTATTATAGAAAAGGCAATCCCTGGCGCAATTAAAACTTGCGATAGTAAAAAATTATTTTTTGAATAATTTACTGTAGAAAAGGCAATCCCTGGCGCAATTAAAATTTGCGACAGTATAAAATTATTTTTTGAATAATTTACTATAGAAAAGGCAATCCCTGGCGCAGTTACAATTTGCGACAGTAAAAAATTATTTTTTGAATAATTTACTATATAAAAGGCAATCCCTGGCGCAATTAAAATTTGCGACAGTTGAAAATTATTTTTTGAATAATTTACTATAGAAATGGCAATCCCTGGCGTAATTAAAATCTGCGACAGTAAAAAATTATTTTTTGAATAATTTACTATAGAAAAGGCAATCCCTGGCGTAATTAAAATTTGCGACAGTTGAAAATTATTTTTTGAATAATTTACTATAGAAAGGGCAATCCCTGGCGTATTTAAAATTTGCGACAGTATAAAATTATTTTTTGAATAATTTACTATAGAAAAGGCAATCCCTGGCGCAATTAAAACTTGCGATAGTAAAAAATTATTTTTTGAATAATTTACTGTAGAAAAGGCAATCCCTGACGCAATTAAAATTTGCGACAGTATAAAATTATTTTTTGAATAATTTACTATAGAAAAGGCAATCCCTGGCGCAATTAAAATTTGCGACAGTAAAAAATTATTTTTTGAATAATTTACTATACAAAAGGCAATCCCTGGCGTAATTAAAATTTGCGACAGTTGAAAATTATTTTGTGAGAAATTTACTATAGAAAATGCAATCCCTGGCGTAATTAAAATTTGCGACAGTTGAAAATTATTTTTTGAATAATTTACTATAGAAAAGGCAATCCCTGGCGCACTTAAAATTTGCGACAGTAGAAAATTATTTTTTGAAAAATTTACTATAGAAAAGGCAATCCCTGGCGCAATTAAAATTTGCGACAGCAGAAAATTATTTTTTGAATAACTTACTATAGGCAATCCCTGGCGCAATTACAATTTGCGACAGTTGAAAATTATTTTTTGAATAATTTACTATAGAAAAGGCAATCCCTGGCGCAATTAAAATTTGCGACAGTATAAAATTATTTTTTGAATAATTTACTATATAAAAGGCAATCCCTGGCGCAATTGAAATTTGCGACAGTTGAAAATTATTTTTTGAATAATTTACTATAGAAAAAGCAATCCCTGGCGCAATTAAAATTTGCGACAGTAAAAAATTATTTTTTGAATAATTTACTATATAAAAGGCAATGCCTGGCGCAATTAAAATTTGCGACAGTTGAAAATTATTTTTTGAATAATTTACTATAGAAAAGGCAATCCCTGGCGTAATTAAAATTTGCGAAAGTAAAAAATTATTTTTTGAATAATTTACTATAGAAAAGGCAATCCCTGGCGCAATTAAAATTTGCGACAGTATAAAATTATTTTTTGAATAATTTACTATAGAAAAGGCAATCCCTGGCGTATTTAAAATTTGCGACAGTATAAAATTATTTTTTGAAAAATTTACTATAGAAAAGGCAATCCCTGGCGTAATTAAAATTTGCGACAGTTGAAAATTGTTTTTTGAATAATTTACTATAGAAAAGGCAATCCCTGGCGTAATTAAAATTTGCGACAGTTGAAAATTATTTTTTGAATAATTTACTATAGGAAAGGCAAACCCTGGCGCACTTAAAATTTGCGACAGTAGAAAATTATTTTTTGAATAATTTACTATAGAAAAGGCAATCCCTGGCGCACTTAAAATTTGCGACAGTAAAAAATTATTTTTTGAATAATTTACTATAGAAAAGGCAATCCCTGGGATATTTAAAATTTGCGACAGTATAAAATTATTTTTTGAATAATTTACTATAGAAAAGGCAATCCCTGGCGTAATTAAAATTTGCGACAGTATAAAATTATTTTTTGAATAATTTACTATAGAAAAGGCAATCCCTGGCGCACTTAAAATTTGCGACAGTGGAAAATTATTTTTTGAATAATTTACTATAGAAAAGGCAATCCCTGGCGCAATTAAAATTTGCGACAGTATAAAATTATTTTTCGAATAATTTACTATATAAAAGGCAATCCCTGGTGTATTTAAAATTTGCGACAGTAGAAAATTATTTTTTGAATAATTTACTATAGAAAAGGCAATCCCTGGCGTAATTAAAATTTGCGACAGTTGAAAATTATTTTTTGAATAATTTACTATAGAAAAGGCAATCCCTGGCGCAATTAAAACTTGCGATAGTAAAAAATTATTTTTTGAATAATTTACTATAGAAAAGGCAATCCCTGGCGTAATTAAAATTTGCGACAGTAGAAAATTATTTTTTGAATAATTTACTGTAGAAAAGGCAATCCCTGGCGCAATTAAAACTTGCGATAGTAAAAAATTATTTTTTGAATAATTTACTGTAGAAAAGGCAATCCCTGGCGCAATTAAAATTTGCGACAGTATAAAATTATTTTTTGAATAATTTACTATAGAAAAGGCAATCCCTGGCGCAGTTAAAATTTGCGACAGTAAAAAATTATTTTTTGAATAATTTACTATATAAAAGGCAATCCCTGGCGCAATTAAAATTTGCGACAGTTGAAAATTATTTTTTTGAATAATTTACTATAGAAATGGCAATCCCTGGCGTAATTAAAATCTGCGACAGTAAAAAATTATTTTTTGAATAATTTACTATAGAAAAGGCAATCCCTGGCGTATTTAAAATTTGCGACAGTTGAAAATTATTTTTTGAATAATTTACTATAGAAAGGGCAATCCCTGGCGTATTTAAAATTTGCGACAGTATAAAATTATTTTTTGAATAATTTACTATAGAAAAGGCAATCCCTGGCGCAATTAAAACTTGCGATAGTAAAAAATTATTTTTTGAATAATTTACTGTAGAAAAGGCAATCCCTGACGCAATTAAAATTTGCGACAGTATAAAATTATTTTTTGAATAATTTACTATAGAAAAGGCAATCCCTGGCGCAATTAAAATTTGCGACAGTAAAAAATTATTTTTTGAATAATTTACTATACAAAAGGCAATCCCTGGCGTAATTAAAATTTGCGACAGTTGAAAATTATTTTGTGGGAAATTTACTATAGAAAATGCAATCCCTGGCGTAATTAAAATTTGCGACAGTTGAAAATTATTTTTTGAATAATTTACTATAGAAAAGGCAATCCCTGGCGCACTTAAAATTTGCGACAGTAGAAAATTATTTTTTGAAAAATTTACTATAGAAAAGGCAATCCCTGGCGCAATTAAAATTTGCGACAGCAGAAAATTATTTTTTGAATAACTTACTATAGGCAATCCCTGGCGCAATTACAATTTGCGACAGTTGAAAATTATTTTTTGAATAATTTACTATAGAAAAGGCAATCCCTGGCGCAATTAAAATTTGCGACAGTATAAAATTATTTTTTGAATAATTTACTATATAAAAGGCAATCCCTGGCGCAATTGAAATTTGCGACAGTTGAAAATTATTTTTTGAATAATTTACTATAGAAAAAGCAATCCCTGGCGCAATTAAAATTTGCGACAGTAAAAAATAATTTTTTGAATAATTTACTATATAAAAGGCAATGCCTGGCGCAATTAAAATTTGCGACAGTTGAAAATTATTTTTTGAATAATTTACTATAGAAAAGGCAATCCCTGGCGTAATTAAAATTTGCGAAAGTAAAAAATTATTTTTTGAATAATTTACTATAGAAAAGGCAATCCCTGGCGCAATTAAAATTTGCGACAGTATAAAATTATTTTTTGAATAATTTACTATAGAAAAGGCAATCCCTGGCGTATTTAAAATTTGCGACAGTATAAAATTATTTTTTGAAAAATTTACTATAGAAAAGGCAATCCCTGGCGTAATTAAAATTTGCGACAGTTGAAAATTGTTTTTTGAATAATTTACTATAGAAAAGGCAATCCCTGGCGTAATTAAAATTTGCGACAGTTGAAAATTATTTTTTGAATAATTTACTATAGGAAAGGCAAACCCTGGCGCACTTAAAATTTGCGACAGTAGAAAATTATTTTTTGAATAATTTACTATAGAAAAGGCAATCCCTGGCGCACTTAAAATTTGCGACAGTAAAAAATTATTTTTTGAATAATTTACTATAGAAAAGGCAATCCCTGGGATATTTAAAATTTGCGACAGTGGAAAATTATTTTTTGAATAATTTACTATAGAAAAGGCAATCCCTGGCGCAATTAAAATTTGCGACAGTATAAAATTATTTTTTGAATAATTTACTATATAAAAGGCAATCCCTGGTGTATTTAAAATTTGCGACAGTAGAAAATTATTTTTTGAATAATTTACTATAGAAAAGGCAATCCCTGGCGTAATTAAAATTTGCGACAGTAGAAAAATATTTTTTGAATAATTTACTATAGAAAAGGCAATCCCTGGCGCAATTAAAACTTGCGATAGTAAAAAATTATTTTTTGAATAATTTACTATAGAAAAGGCAATCCCTGGCGTAATTAAAATTTGCGACAGTAGAAAATTATTTTTTGAATAATTTACTGTAGAAAAGGCAATACCTGGCGCAATTAAAACTTGCGGTAGTAAAAAATTATTTTTTGAATAATTTACTATAGAAAAGGCAATCCCTGGCGCACTTAAAATTTGCGACAGTAGAAAATTATTTTTTGAATAATTTACTATAGAAAAGGCAATCCCTGGTGCACTTAAAATTTGCGATAGTAGAAAATTATTTTTTGAATAATTTACTATAGAAAAGGCAATCCCTGGCGTAATTAAAATTTGCGACAGTAGAAAATTATTTTTTGAATTATTTACTATAGAAAAGGCAATCCCTGGCGCACTTAAAATTTTTGACAGTAGAAAATTATTTTTTGAATAATTTACTATTGAAAAGGCAATCCCTGGCGCAATTAAAATTTGCGACAGTATAAAATTATTTTTTGAATAATTTACTATAGAAAAGGCAATCCCTGGCGTAATTAAAATTTGCGATAGTAAAAAATTATTTTTTGAATAATTTACTATAGAAAAGGCAATCCCTGGCGCACTTAAAATTTGCGACAGTAGAAAATTATTTTTTGAATAATTTACTATAGAAAAGGCAATCCCTGGCGCACTTAAAATTTGCGACAGTAGAAAATTATTTTTTGAATAATTTACTATAGAAAAGGCAATCCCTGGCGCACTTAAAATTTGCGACAGTAGAAAATTATTTTTTGAATAATTTACTATAGAAAAGGCAATCCCTGGCGTAGTTAAAATTTGCGACAGTAGAAAATTATTTTTTGAATAATTTACTATAGAAAAGGCAATCCCTGGCGCAATTAAAATTTGCGACAGTATAAAATTATTTTTTGAATAATTTATTATAGAAAAGGCAATCCCTGGCGTAATTAAAATTTGCGACAGTAAAAAATTATTTTTTGAATAATTTACTATATAAAAGGCAATCCCTGGCGCAATTAAAATTTGCGACAGTTGAAAATTATTTTTTGAATAATTTACTATAGAAATGGCAATCCCTGGCGTAATTAAAATCTGCGACAGTAAAAAATTATTTTTTGAATAATTTACTATAGAAAAGGCAATCCCTGGCGTAATTAAAATTTGCGACAGTTGAAAATTATTTTTTGAATAATTTACTATAGAAAGGGCAATCCCTGGCGTATTTAAAATTTGCGACAGTATAAAATTATTTTTTGAATAATTTACTATAGAAAAGGCAATCCCTGGCGCAATTAAAACTTGCGATAGTAAAAAATTATTTTTTGAATAATTTACTGTAGAAAAGGCAATCCCTGACGCAATTAAAATTTGCGACAGTATAAAATTATTTTTTGAATAATTTACTATAGAAAAGGCAATCCCTGGCGCAATTAAAATTTGCGACAGTAAAAAATTATTTTTTGAATAATTTACTATACAAAAGGCAATCCCTGGCGTAATTAAAATTTGCGACAGTTGAAAATTATTTTGTGGGAAATTTACTATAGAAAATGCAATCCCTGGCGTAATTAAAATTTGCGACAGTTGAAAATTATTTTTTGAATAATTTACTATAGAAAAGGCAATCCCTGGCGCACTTAAAATTTGCGACAGTAGAAAATTATTTTTTGAAAAATTTACTATAGAAAAGGCAATCCCTGGCGCAATTAAAATTTGCGACAGCAGAAAATTATTTTTTGAATAACTTACTATAGGCAATCCCTGGCGCAATTACAATTTGCGACAGTTGAAAATTATTTTTTGAATAATTTACTATAGAAAAGGCAATCCCTGGCGCAATTAAAATTTGCGACAGTATAAAATTATTTTTTGAATAATTTACTATATAAAAGGCAATCCCTGGCGCAATTGAAATTTGCGACAGTTGAAAATTATTTTTTGAATAATTTACTATAGAAAAAGCAATCCCTGGCGCAATTAAAATTTGCGACAGTAAAAAATTATTTTTTGAATAATTTACTATATAAAAGGCAATGCCTGGCGCAATTAAAATTTGCGACAGTTGAAAATTATTTTTTGAATAATTTACTATAGAAAAGGCAATCCCTGGCGTAATTAAAATTTGCGAAAGTAAAAAATTATTTTTTGAATAATTTACTATAGAAAAGGCAATCCCTGGCGCAATTAAAATTTGCGACAGTATAAAATTATTTTTTGAATAATTTACTATAGAAAAGGCAATCCCTGGCGTATTTAAAATTTGCGACAGTATAAAATTATTTTTTGAAAAATTTACTATAGAAAAGGCAATCCCTGGCGTAATTAAAATTTGCGACAGTTGAAAATTGTTTTTTGAATAATTTACTATAGAAAAGGCAATCCCTGGCGTAATTAAAATTTGCGACAGTTGAAAATTATTTTTTGAATAATTTACTATAGGAAAGGCAAACCCTGGCGCACTTAAAATTTGCGACAGTAGAAAATTATTTTTTGAATAATTTACTATAGAAAAGGCAATCCCTGGCGCACTTAAAATTTGCGACAGTAAAAAATTATTTTTTGAATAATTTACTATAGAAAAGGCAATCCCTGGGATATTTAAAATTTGCGACAGTGGAAAATTATTTTTTGAATAATTTACTATAGAAAAGGCAATCCCTGGCGCAATTAAAATTTGCGACAGTATAAAATTATTTTTTGAATAATTTACTATATAAAAGGCAATCCCTGGTGTATTTAAAATTTGCGACAGTAGAAAATTATTTTTTGAATAATTTACTATAGAAAAGGCAATCCCTGGCGTAATTAAAATTTGCGACAGTAGAAAAATATTTTTTGAATAATTTACTATAGAAAAGGCAATCCCTGGCGCAATTAAAACTTGCGATAGTAAAAAATTATTTTTTGAATAATTTACTATAGAAAAGGCAATCCCTGGCGTAATTAAAATTTGCGACAGTAGAAAATTATTTTTTGAATAATTTACTGTAGAAAAGGCAATCCCTGGCGCAATTAAAACTTGCGGTAGTAAAAAATTATTTTTTGAATAATTTACTATAGAAAAGGCAATCCCTGGCGCACTTAAAATTTGCGACAGTAGAAAATTATTTTTTGAATAATTTACTATAGAAAAGGCAATCCCTGGTGCACTTAAAATTTGCGATAGTAGAAAATTATTTTTTGAATAATTTACTATAGAAAAGGCAATCCCTGGCGTAATTAAAATTTGCGACAGTAGAAAATTATTTTTTGAATTATTTACTATAGAAAAGGCAATCCCTGGCGCACTTAAAATTTTTGACAGTAGAAAATTATTTTTTGAATAATTTACTATTGAAAAGGCAATCCCTGGCGCAATTAAAATTTGCGACAGTATAAAATTATTTCTTGAATAATTTACTATAGAAAAGGCAATCCCTGGCGTAATTAAAATTTGCGATAGTAAAAAATTATTTTTTGAATAATTTACTATAGAAAAGGCAATCCCTGGCGCACTTAAAATTTGCGACAGTAGAAAATTATTTTTTGAATAATTTACTATAGAAAAGGCAATCCCTGGCGCACTTAAAATTTGCGACAGTAGAAAATTATTTTTTGAATAATTTACTATAGAAAAGGCAATCCCTGGCGTAGTTAAAATTTGCGACAGTAGAAAATTATTTTTTGAATAATTTACTATAGAAAAGGCAATCCCTGGCGCAATTAAAATTTGCGACAGTATAAAATTATTTTTTGAATAATTTATTATAGAAAAGGCAATCCCTGGCGTAATTAAAATTTGCGACAGTATAAAATTATTTTTTGAATAATTTACTATAGAAAAGGCAATCCCTGGCGTAATTAAAATTTGCGACAGTTGAAAATTATTTTTTGAATAATTTACTATAGAAAAGGCAATCCCTGGGATATTTAAAATTTGCGACAGTAAAAAATTATTTTTTGAATAATTTACTATAGAAAAGGCAATCCCTGGCGTAATTAAAATTTGCGACAGTATAAAATTAATTTTTGAAAAATTTACTATATAAAAGGCAATCCCTGGCGCACTTAAAATTTGCGACAGTATAACATTATTTTTTGAATAATCTACTATAGAAAAGGCAATCCCTGGCGTAATTAAAATTTGCGACAGTAAAAATTATTTTTTGAATAATTTACTATAGAAAAGGCAATCCCTGGAGCAATTAAAATTTGCGACAGTATAAAATTATTTTTTGAATAATTTACTATAGAAAAGGGCAATCCCTGGCGTAATTAAAATTTGCGACAGTATAAAATTATTTTTTGAATAATTTACTATAGAAAAGGCAATCCCTGGCGCAATTAAAATTTGCGACAGTATAAAATTATTTTTTGAATAATTTACTATAGATAAGGCAATCCCTGGCGTAATTAAAATTTGCGACAGTATAAAATTAATTTTTGAAAAATTTACTATATAAAAGGCAATCCCTGGCGTAATTAAAATTTGCGACAGTAGAAAATTATTTTTTGAATTATTTACTGTAGAAAAGGCAATCCCTGGCGCAATTAAAACTTGCGATAGTAAAAAATTATTTTTTGAATAATTTACTATAGAAAAGGCAATCCCTGGCCTAATTAAAATTTGCGACAGTAGAAAATTACTTTTTGAATAATTTTACTATAGAAAAGGCAATCCCTGGCGCAATTAAAATTTGCGACAGTATAAAATTATTTTTTGAATAATTTACTATAGAAAAGGCAATCCCTGGCATAATTAAAATTTGCGACAGTATAAAATTATTTTTTGAATAATTTACTATAGAAAAGGCAATCCCTGGCATAATTAAAATTTGCGACAGTACAAAATTATTTTTTGAATAATTTACTATAGAAAAGGCAATCCCTGGCGCACTTAAAATTTGCGACAGTAGAAAATTATTTTTTGAATAATTTACTATAGAAAAGGCAATACCTGGCGCAATTAAAATTTGCGAGAGTATAAAATTATTTTTTGAATAATTTACTATAGAAAAGGCAATCCCTGGCGCAATTAAAATTTGCGACAGTATAAAATTATTTTTTGAATAATTTACTATATAAAAGGCAATCCCCGGCGTATTTAAAATTTGCGACAGTAGAAAATTATTTTTTGAATAATTTACTATAGAAAAGGCAATCCATGGCGTAATTAAAATTTGCGACAGTAAAAATTATTTTTTGAATAATTTACTATAGAAAAGGCAATCCCTGGCGTAATTAAAATTTGCGACAGTTGAAAATAATTTTTTGAATAATTTACTATAGAAAAGGCAATCCCTGGCGTATTTAAAATTTGCGACAGTATAAAATTATTTTTTGAATAATTTACTATAGAAAAGGCAATCCCTGGCGTAATTAAAACTTGCGATAGTAAAAAATTATTTTTTGAATAATTTACTGTAGAAAAGGCAATCCCTGGCACAATTAAAATTTGCGACAGTATAAAATTATTTTTTGAATAATTTACTATAGAAAAGGCAATCCCTGGCGCAATTAAAATTTGCGACAGTAAAAAATTATTTTTGAATAATTTACTATAGAAAAGGCAATCCCTGGCGCAATTAAAATTTTCGAAAGTAAAAAATTATTTTTGAATAATTTACTGTAGAAAAGGCAATCCCTGGCGCAATTAAAATTTGCGACAGTATAAAATTATTTTTTGAATAATTTACTATAGAAAAGGCAATCCCTGGCGCAATTAAAATTTGCGACAGTAAAAAATTATTTTTTGAATAATTTACTATAGAAAAGGCAATCCCTGGCGCAATTAAATTTTGCGACAGTATAAAATTATTTTTTGAATAATTTACTATAGAAAAGGCAATCCCTGGCGCAATTAAAATTTGCGACAGTATAAAATTATTTTTTGAATAATTTACTATAAAAATGGCAATCCCTGGCGTATTTAAAATTTGCGACAGTATAAAATTATTTTTTGAAAAATTTACTATAGAAAAGGCAATCCCTGGCGCAATTAAAATTTGCGACAGTATAAAATTATTTTTGAATAATTTACTATAGAAAAGGCAATCCCTGGCGTAATTAAAATTTGCGACAGTAAAAAAATTATTTTTTGAATAATTTACTATAGAAAAGGCAATCCCTGGCGCAATTAAAATTTTCGAAAGTAAAAAATTATTTTTTGAATAATTTACTGTAGAAAAGGCAATCCCTGGCGCAATTAAAATTTGCGACAGTATAAAATTATTTTTTGAATAATTTACTATAGAAAAGGCAATCCCTGGCGCAATTAAAATTTGCGACAGTAAAAAATTATTTTTTGAATAATTTACTATAGAAAAGGCAATCCCTGGCGCAATTAAAATTTGCGACAGTATAAAATTATTTTTTGAATAATTTACTATATAAAAGGCAATACCTGGCGCAATTAAAATTTGCGACAGTTGAAAATTATTTTTTGAATAATTTACTATAGAAAAGGCAATCCCTGGCGCAATTAAAATTTGCGACAGTATAAAATTATTTTTTGAATAATTTACTATATAAAAGGCAATCCCTGGCGCAATTAAAATTTGCGACAGTTGAAAATTATTTTTTGAATAATTTACTATAGAAAAGGCAATCCCTGGCGTAATTAAAATTTGCGACAGTACAAAAATATTTTTTGAATAATTTACTATAGAAAAGGCAATCTCTGGCGCAATTAAAATTTGCGACAGTATAAAACTATTTTTTGAATAATTTACTATAGAAAAGGCAATCCCTGGCGTATTTAAAATTTGCGACAGTATAAAATTATTTTTTGAAAAATTTACTATAGAAAAGGCAATCCCTGGCGTAACTAAAATTTGCGACAGTTGAAAATTATTTTTTGAATAATTTACTATAGAAAAGGCAATCCCTGGCGCAATTAAAACTTGCGATAGTAACAAATTATTTTTTGAATAATTTACTGTAGAAAAGGCAATCCCTGGCGCAATTAAAATTTGCGACAGTATAAAATTATTTTTTGAATAATTTACTATATAAAAGGCAATCCCTGGCGCAATTAAAATTTGCGACAGTATAAAATTATTTTTTGAATAATTTACTATAGAAAAGGCAATCCCTGGCGTAATTAAAATTTGCGACAGTATAAAATTATTTTTTGAATAATTTACTATAGAAAAGGCAATCCCTGGCGCAATTAAAATTTGCGACAGTATAAAATTATTTTTTGAATAATTTACTATAGAAAAGGCAATCCCTGGCGTAATTAAAATTTGCGACAGTATAAAATTAATTTTTGAAAAATTTACTATATAAAAGGCAATCCCTGGCGTAATTAAAATTTGCGACAGTAGAAAATTACTTTTTGAATAATTTACTGTAGAAAAGGAGGCAATCCCTGGCGTAATTAAAATTTGCGACAGTAAAAAATTATTTTTTGAATAATTTACTATAGAAAAGGCAATCCCTGGCGCAATTAAAATTTGCGACAGTATAAAATTATTTTTTGAATAATTTACTATAGAAAAGGCAATCCCTGGCGTAATTAAAATTTGCGACAGTATAAAATTATTTTTTGAATAATTTACTATAGAAAAGGAAATCCCTGGCGCAATTAAAATTTGCGACAGTATAAAATTATTTTTTGAATAATTTATTATAGAAAAGGCAATCCCTGGCGTAATTAAAATTTGCGACAGTATAAAATTAATTTTTGAAAAATTTACTATATAAAAGGCAATCCCTGGCGTAATTAAAATTTGCGACAGTAGAAAATTATTTTTTGAATAATTTACTGTAGAAAAGGCAATCCCTGGCGCAATTAAAACTTGCGATAGTAAAAAATTATTTTTTGAGTAATTTACTATAGAAAAGGCAATCCCTGGCGTAATTAAAATTTGCGACAGTAGAAAATTACTTTTTGAATAATTTACTATAGAAAAGGCAATCCCTGGCGCAATTAAAATTTGCGACAGTATAAAATTATTTTTTGAATAATTTACTATAGAAAAGGCAATCCCTGGCGTAATTAAAATTTGCGACAGTATAAAATTATTTTTTGAATAATTTACTATAGAAAAGGCAATCCCTGGCCACTTAAAATTTGCGACAGTACAAAATTATTTTTTGAATAATTTACTAGAGAAAAGGCAATCCCTGGCGCAATTAAAATTTGCGACAGTATAAAATTATTTTTTGAATAATTTACTATAGAAAAGGCAATCCCTGGCGCAATTAAAATTTGCGACAGTATAAAATTATTTTTTGAATAATTTACTATATAAAAGGCAATCCCTGGCGTAATTAAAATTTGCGACAGTAAAAAATTATTTTTTGAATAATTTACTATAGAAAAGGCAATCCCTGGCGCAATTAAAATTTGCGACAGTATAAAACTATTTTTTGAATAATTTACTATAGAAAAGGCAATCCTTGGCGTATTTAAAATTTGCGACAGTATAAAATTATTTGTTGAATAATTTACTATAGAAAAGGCAATCCCTGGCGCAATTAAAATTTGCGACAGTAAAAAAATTATTTTTTTGAATAATTTACTATAGAAAAGGCAATCCCTGGCGCAATTAAAATTTGCGACAGTAATAAAAATTATTTTTTGAATAATTTACTATATAAAAGGCAATACCTGGCGTATTTAAAATTTGCGACAGTAAAAAATTATCTTTTGAAGAATTTACTATAGAAAAGGCAATCCCTGGGATATTTAAAATTTGCGACAGTAAAAAATTATTTTTTGATAAATTTACTATAGAAAAGGCAATTCCTGGCGTAATTAAAACTTGCGATAGTAAAAAATTATTTTTTGAATAATTTACTATAGAAAAGGCAATCCCTGGCGTAATTAAAATTTGCGACAGTTGAAAATTATTTTTTGAATAATTTACTATAGAAAAGGCAATCCCTGGCGCAATTAAAATTTGCGACAGTAAAAAATTATTTTTTGAATAATTTACTATAGAAAAGGCAATCCCTGGCGCAATTAAAATTTGCGACAGTATAAAATTATTTTTTGAATAATTTACTATATAAAAGGCAATACCTGGCGCAATTAAAATTTGCGACAGTTGAAAATTATTTTTTGAATAATTTACTATAGAAAAGGCAATCCCTGGCGCAATTAAAATTTGCGACAGTATAAAATTATTTTTTGAATAATTTACTATATAAAAGGCAATCCCTGGCGCAATTAAAATTTGCGACAGTTGAAAATTATTTTTTGAATAATTTACTATAGAAAAGGCAATCCCTGGCGTAATTAAAATTTGCGACAGTACAAAAATATTTTTTGAATAATTTACTATAGAAAAGGCAATCTCTGGCGCAATTAAAATTTGCGACAGTATAAAACTATTTTTTGAATAATTTACTATAGAAAAGGCAATCCCTGGCGTATTTAAAATTTGCGACAGTATAAAATTATTTTTTGAAAAATTTACTATAGAAAAGGCAATCCCTGGCGTAACTAAAATTTGCGACAGTTGAAAATTATTTTTTGAATAATTTACTATAGAAAAGGCAATCCCTGGCGCAATTAAAACTTGCGATAGTAACAAATTATTTTTTGAATAATTTACTGTAGAAAAGGCAATCCCTGGCGCAATTAAAATTTGCGACAGTATAAAATTATTTTTTGAATAATTTACTATATAAAAGGCAATCCCTGGCGCAATTAAAATTTGCGACAGTATAAAATTATTTTTTGAATAATTTACTATAGAAAAGGCAATCCCTGGCGTAATTAAAATTTGCGACAGTATAAAATTATTTTTTGAATAATTTACTATAGAAAAGGCAATCCCTGGCGCAATTAAAATTTGCGACAGTATAAAATTATTTTTTGAATAATTTACTATAGAAAAGGCAATCCCTGGCGTAATTAAAATTTGCGACAGTATAAAATTAATTTTTGAAAAATTTACTATATAAAAGGCAATCCCTGGCGTAATTAAAATTTGCGACAGTAGAAAATTACTTTTTGAATAATTTACTGTAGAAAAGGCAATCCCTGGCGTAATTAAAATTTGCGACAGTAAAAAATTATTTTTTGAATAATTTACTATAGAAAAGGCAATCCCTGGCGCAATTAAAATTTGCGACAGTATAAAATTATTTTTTGAATAATTTACTATAGAAAAGGCAATCCCTGGCGTAATTAAAATTTGCGACAGTATAAAATTATTTTTTGAATAATTTACTATAGAAAAGGAAATCCCTGGCGCAATTAAAATTTGCGACAGTATAAAATTATTTTTTGAATAATTTATTATAGAAAAGGCAATCCCTGGCGTAATTAAAATTTGCGACAGTATAAAATTAATTTTTGAAAAATTTACTATATAAAAGGCAATCCCTGGCGTAATTAAAATTTGCGACAGTAGAAAATTATTTTTTGAATAATTTACTGTAGAAAAGGCAATCCCTGGCGCAATTAAAACTTGCGATAGTAAAAAATTATTTTTTGAGTAATTTACTATAGAAAAGGCAATCCCTGGCGTAATTAAAATTTGCGACAGTAGAAAATTACTTTTTGAATAATTTACTATAGAAAAGGCAATCCCTGGCGCAATTAAAATTTGCGACAGTATAAAATTATTTTTTGAATAATTTACTATAGAAAAGGCAATCCCTGGCGTAATTAAAATTTGCGACAGTATAAAATTATTTTTTGAATAATTTACTATAGAAAAGGCAATCCCTGGCCACTTAAAATTTGCGACAGTACAAAATTATTTTTTGAATAATTTACTAGAGAAAAGGCAATCCCTGGCGCAATTAAAATTTGCGACAGTATAAAATTATTTTTTGAATAATTTACTATAGAAAAGGCAATCCCTGGCGCAATTAAAATTTGCGACAGTATAAAATTATTTTTTGAATAATTTACTATATAAAAGGCAATCCCTGGCGTAATTAAAATTTGCGACAGTAAAAAATTATTTTTTGAATAATTTACTATAGAAAAGGCAATCCCTGGCGCAATTAAAATTTGCGACAGTATAAAACTATTTTTTGAATAATTTACTATAGAAAAGGCAATCCTTGGCGTATTTAAAATTTGCGACAGTATAAAATTATTTGTTGAAAAATTTACTATAGAAAAGGCAATCCCTGGCGTAATTAAAATTTGCGACAGTTGAAAATTATTTTTTGAATAATTTACTATAGAAAAGGCAAGCCCTGGCGCAATTAAAACTTGCGATAGTAACAAATTATTTTTTGAATAATTTACTGTAGAAAAGGCAATCCCTGGCGCAATTAAAATTTGCGACAGTATAAAATTATTTTTTGAATAATTTACTATATAAAAGGCAATCCCTGGCGCAATTAAAATTTGCGACAGTAAAAAATTATTTTTTGAATAATTTACTATAGAAAAAGCAATCCCTGGCGCAATTAAAACATGCGATAGTAACAAATTATTTTTTGAATAATTTACTGTAGAAAAGGCAATCCCTGGCGCAATTAAAATTTGCGACAGTATAAAATTATTTTTTGAATTATTTACTATATAAAAGGCAATCCCTGGCGCAATTAAAATTTGCGACAGTATAAAATTATTTTTTGAATAATTTACTATAGAAAAGGCAATCCCTGGCGTAATTAAAATTTGCGACAATATAAAATTATTTTTTGAATAATTTACTATAGAAAAGGCAATCCCTGGCGTAATTAAAATTTGCGACAGTAAAAAATTATTTTTTGAATAATTTACTATAGAAAAGGCAATCCCTGGCGCAATTAAAATTTGCGAAAGTAAAAAATTATTTTTTGAATAATTTACTGTAGAAAAGGCAATCCCTGGCGCAATTAAAATTTGCGACAGTATAAAATTATTTTTTGAATAATTTACTATAGAAAAGGCAATCCCTGGCGCAATTAAAATTTGCGACAGTAAAAAATTATTTTTTGAATAATTTACTATAGAAAAGGCAATCCCTGGCGCAATTAAAATTTGCGACAGTATAAAATTATTTTTTGAATAATTTACTATATAAAAGGCAATCCCTGGCGCAATTAAAATTTGCGACAGTTGAAAATTATTTTTTGAATAATTTACTATAGAAAAGGCAATCCCTGGCGCAATTAAAATTTGCGACAGTAAAAAATTATTTTTTGAATAATTTACTATATAAAAGGCAATCCCTGGCGCAATTAAAATTTGCGACAGTTGAAAATTATTTTTTGAATAATTTACTATAGAAAAGGCAATCCCTGGCGTAATTAAAATTTGCGACAGTAAAAAATTATTTTTTGAATAATTTACTATAGAAAAGGCAATCCCTGGCGCAATTAAAATTTGCGACAGTATAAAACTATTTTTTGAATAATTTACTATAGAAAAGGCAATCCCTGGCGTATTTAAAATTTGCGACAGTATAAAATTATTTTTTGAAAAATTTACTATAGAAAAGGCAATCCCTGGCGTAATTAAAATTTGCGACAGTTGAAAATTATTTTTTGAATAATTTACTATAGAAAAGGCAATCCCTGGCGCAATTAAAACTTGCGATAGTAACAAACTATTTTTTGAATAATTTACCGTAGAAAAGGCAATCCCTGGCGCAATTAAAATTTGCGACAGTATAAAATTATTTTTTGAATAATTTACTATATAAAAGGCAATCCCTGGCGCAATTAAAATTTGCGACAGTATAAAATTATTTTTTGAATAATTTACTATAGAAAAGGCAATCCCTGACGTAATTAAAATTTGCGACAGTATAAAATTATTTTTTGAATAATTTACTATAGAAAAGGCAATCCCTGGCGCAATTAAAATTTGCGACAGTATAAAATTATTTTTTGAATAATTTACTATAGCAAAGGCAATCCCTGGCGTAATTAAAATTTGCGACAGTATAAAATTAATTTTTGAAAAATTTACTACATAAAAGGCAATCCCTGGCGTAATTAAAATTTGCGACAGTAGAAAATTATTTTTTGAATAATTTACTGTAGAAAAGGCAATCCCTGGCGCAATTAAAACTTGCGATAGTAAAAAATTATTTTTTGAGTAATTTACTATAGAAAAGGCAATCCCTGGCGTAATTAATATTTGCGGCAGTAGAAAATTACTTTTTGAATAATTTACTATAGAAAAGGCAATCCCTGGCGCAATTAAAATTTGCGACAGTATAAAATTATTTTTTGAATAATTTACTATAGAAAAGGCAATCCCTGGCGTAATTAAAATTTGCGACAGTATAAAATTATTTTTTGAATAATTTACTATAGAAAAGGCAATCCCTGGCCACTTAAAATTTGCGACAGTAGAAAATTATTTTTTGAATAATTTACTAGAGGAAAGGCAATCCCTGGCGCAATTAAAATTTGCGACAATATAAAATTATTTTTTGAATAATTTACTATAGAAAAGGCAATCCCTGGCGCAATTAAAATTTGCGACAGTATAAAATTAGTTTTTGAATAATATACTATATAAAAGGCAATCCCTGGCGTATTTAAAATTTGCGACAGTAGAAAATTATTTTTTGAATAATTTACTATAGAAAAGGCAATCCCTGGCGTAATTAAAATTTGCGACAGTAAAAAATTATTTTTGAATAATTTACTATAGAAAAGGCAATCCCTGGCGTAATTAAAATTTTCGACAGTTGAAAATAATTTTTTGAATAATTTACTATAGAAAAGGCAATCCCTGGCGTATATAAAATTTGCGACAGTATAAAATTATTTTTTGAATAATTTACTATAGAAAAGGCAATCCCTGGCGCAATTAAAACTTGCGATAGTAAAAAATTATTTTTTGAATAATTTACTGTAGAAAAGGCAATCCCTGGCGCAATTAAAATTTGCGACATTTGAAAATTATTTTTTGAATAATTTACTATAGAAAAGGCAATCCCTGGCGCAGTTAAAATTTGCGAAAGTAAAAAATTATTTTTTGAATAATTTACTGTAGAAAAGGCAATCCCTGCCGCAGTTAAAATTTGCGACAGTTGAAAATTATTTTTTGAATAATTTACTATAGAAAAGGCAATCCCTGGCGTAATTAAAATTTGCGACAGTAAAAAATTATTTTTTGAATAATTTACTATAGAAAAGGCAATCCCTGGCGCAATTAAAATTTGCGACAGTATAAAATTATTTTTTGAATAATTTACTATATAAAAGGCAATCCCTGGCGTATTTAGAATTTGCGACAGTATAAAATTATTTTTTGAAAAATTTACTATAGAAATGGCAATCCCTGGCGTAATTAAAATTTGCGATAGTTGAAAATTATTTTTTGAATAATTTACTATAGAAAAGGCAATCCCTGGCGTAATTAAAATTTGCGACAGTATAAAATTATTTTTTGAATAATTTACTATAGAAAAGGCAATCCCTGGCGCACTTAAAATTTGCTACAGTAGAAAATTATTTTTTGAATAATTTACTATAGAAAAGGCAATCCCTGGCGCAATTAAAATTTGCGACAGTATAGAATTATTTTTTGAATAATTTACTATATAAAAGGCAATCCCTGGTGTATTTAAAATTTGCGACAGTAGAAAATTATTTTTTGAATAATTTACTATAGAAAAGGCAATCCCTGGCGTAATTAAAATTTGCGACAGTAGAAAATTATTTTTTGAATAATTTACTATAGAAAAGGCAATCCCTGGCGCAATTAAAACTTGCAATAGTAAAAAATTATTTTTTGAATAATTTACTATAGAAAAGGCAATCCCTGGGGTAATTAAAATTTGCGACAGTAGAAAATTATTTTTTGAATAATTTACTGTAGAAAAGGCAATCCCTGGCGCAATTAAAACTTGCGATAGTAAAAAATTATTTTTTGAATAATTTACTATAGAAAAGGCAATCCCTGGCGCACTTAAAATTTGCGACAGTAGAAAATTATTTTTTGAATAATTTACTATAGAAAAGGCAATCCCTGGCGCACTTAAAATTTGCGACAGTAGAAAATTATTTTTTGAATAATTTACTATAGAAAAGGCAATCCCTGGCGTAATTAAAATTTGCGACAGTAGAAAATTATTTTTTGAATTATTTACTATAGAAAAGGCAATCCCTGGCGCACTTAAAATTTGCGACAGTAGAAAATTATTTTTTGAATAATTTACTATAGAAAAGGCAATCCCTGGCGCAATTAAAATTTGCGACAGAATAAAATTATTTTTTGAATAATTTACTATATAAAAGGCAATCCCTGGCGTATTTAAAATTTGCGACAGTAGAAAATTTTTTTTTGAATAATTTACTATAGAAAAGGCAATCCCTGGCGTAATTAAAATTTGCGACTGTAGAAAATTATTTTTTGAATAATTTACTATAGAAAAGGCAATCCCTGGCGCAATTAAAATTTGCGATAGTAAAAAATTATTTTTTGAATAATTTACTATAGAAAAGGCAATCCCTGGCGTAATTAAAATTTGCGACAGTATAAAATTATTTTTTTAATAATTTACTATAGAAAAGGCAATCCCTGGCGTATTTAAAATTTGCGACAGTAGAAAATTATTTTTTGAATAATTTACTATACAAAAGGCAATACCTGGCGTAATTAAAATTTGCGACAGTAGATAATTATTTTTTGAATAATTTACTGTAGAAAAGGCAATCCCTGGCGCAATTAAAACTTGCGATAGTAAAAAATTATTTTTTGAATAATTTACTATAGAAAAGGCAATCCCTGGCGCACTTAAAATTTGCGACAGTAGAAAATTATTTTTTGAATAATTTACTATATAAAAGGCAATCCCTGGCGCACTTAAAATTTGCGACAGTAGAAAATTATTTTTTGAATAATTTACTATAGAAAAGGCAATACCTGGCGTAGTTAAAATTTGCGACAGTAGAAAATTATTTTTTGAATAATTTACTATAGAAAAGGCAATCCCTGGCGCAATTAAAAGTTGCGACAGTATAAAATTATTTTTTGAATTATTTATTATAGAAAAGGCAATCCCTGGCGTAATTAAAATTTGCGACAGTATAAAATTATTTTTTGAATAATTTACTATAGAAAAGGCAATCCCTGGCGTAATTAAAATTTGCGACAGTTGAAAATTATTTTTTGAATAATTTACTATAGAAAAGGCAATCCCTGGGATATTTAAAATTTGCGACAGTAAAAAATTATTTTTTGAATAATTTACTATAGAAAAGGCAATCCCTGGCGTGATTAAAATTTGCGACAGTATAAAATTAATTTTTGAAAAATTTACTATATAAAAGGCAATCCCTGGCGCACTTAAAATTTGCGACAGTATAAAATTATTTTTTGAATAATTTACTATAGAAAAGGCAATCCCTGACGTAATTAAAATTTGCGACAGTAAAAAATTATTTTTTGAATAATTTACTATAGAAAAGGCAATCCCTGGCGCAATTAAAATTTGCGACAGTATAAAATTATTTTTTGAATAATTTACTATAGAAAAGGCAATCCCTGGCGTAATTAAAATTTGCGACAGTATAAAATTATTTTTTGAATAATTTACTATAGAAAAGGCAATCCCTGGCGCAATTAAAATTTGCGACAGTATAAAATTATTTTTTGAATTATTTACTATAGAAAAGGCAATCCCTGGCGTAATTGAAATTTGCGACAGTATAAAATTAATTTTTGAAAAATTTACTATATAAAAGGCAATCCCTGGCGTAATTAAAATTTTAGACAGTAGAAAATTATTTTTTGAATAATTTACTGTAGAAAAGGCAATCCCTGGCGCAATTAAAACTTGCGATAGTAAAAAAATTTTTTGAATAATTTACTATAGAAAAGGCAATCCCTGGCGTAATTAAAATTTGCGACAGTAGAAAATTACTTTTTGAATAATTTACTATAGAAAAGGCAATCCCTGGCGCAATTAAAATTTGCGAGAGTACAAAATTATTTTTTGAATAATTTACTATAGAAAAGGCAATCCCTGGCATAATTAAAATTTGCGACAGGATAAAATTATTTTTTGAATAATTTACTATAGAAAAGGCAATCCCTGGCGCACTTAAAATTTGCGACAGTAGAAAATTATTTTTTGAATAATTTACTATAGAAAAGGCAATCCCTGGCGAAATTAAAATTTGCGACAGTATAAAATTATTTTTTGAATAATTTACTATAGAAAAGGCAATCCCTGGCGCAATTAAAATTTGCGACAGTATAAAATTATTTTTTGAATAATTTACTATATAAAAGGCAATCCCTGGCGTATTTAAAATTTGCGACAGTAGAAAATTATTTTTTGAATAATTTACTATAGAAAAGGCAATCCCTGGCGTAGTTAAAATTTGCGACAGTAAAAAATTATTTTTTGAATAATTTACTATAGAAAAGGCAATCCCTGGCGTAATTAAAATTTGCGAGAGTTGAAAATAATTTTTTGAATAATTTACTATAGAAAAGGCAATCCCTGGCGTATTTAAAATTTGCGACAGTATAAAATTATTTTTTGAATAATTTACTATAGAAAAGGCAATCCCTGGCGCAATTAAAACTTGCGATAGTAAAAAATTATTTTTTGAATAATTTACTGTAGAAAAGGCAATCGCTGGCGCAATTAAAATTTGCGACAGTTGAAAATTATTTTTTGAATAATTTACTATAGAAAAGGCAATCACTGGCGCAATTAAAATTTTCGAAATTAAAAAATTATTTTTTGAATAATTTACTGTAGAAAAGGCAATCCCTGGCGCAATTAAAATTTGCGACAGTAAAAAATTATTTTTTGAATAATTTACTATAGAAAAGGCAATCCCTGGCGCAATTAAAATTTGCGACAGTATAAAATTATTTTGTGAATAATTTACTATATAAAAGGCAATCCCTGGCGCAATTAAAATTTGCGACAGTTGAAAATTATTTTTTGAATAATTTACTATAGAAAAGGCAATCCCTGGCGCAATTAAAATTTGCGACAGTAAAAAATTATTTTTTGAATAATTTACTATATAAAAGGCAATCCCTGGCGCAATTAAAATTTGCGACAGTTGAAAATATTTTTTGAATAATTTACTATAGAAAAGGCAATCCCTGGCGTAATTAAAATTTGCGACAGTAAAAAATTATTTTTTGAATAATTTACTATAGAAAAGGCAATCCCTGGCGCAATTAAAATTTGCGACAGTATAAAATTATTTTTTGAATAATTTACTATAGATAAGGCAATCCCTGGCGTATTTAAAATTTGCGACAGTATAAAATTATTTTTTGAAAAATTTACTATAGAAAAGGCAATCCCTGGCGTAATTAAAATTTGCGACAGTTGAAAATTATTTTTGAATAATTTACTATAGAAAAGGCAATCCCTGGCGCAATTAAAACTTGCGATAGTAAAAAATTATTTTTTGAATAATTTACTGTAGAAAAGGCAATCCCTGGCGCAATTAAAATTTGCGACAGTATAAAATTATTTTTTGAATACTTTACTATATAAAAGGCAATCCCTGGCGCAATTAAAATTTGCGACAGTATAAAATTATTTTTTGAATAATTTACTATAGAAGAGGCAATCCCTGGCGTAATTAAAATTTGCGACAGTTTAAAATTATTTTTTGAATAATTTACTATATAAAAGGCAATCCCTGGCGCAATTAAAATTTGCGACAGTATAAAATTATTTTTTGAATAATTTACCATAGAAAAGGCAATCCCTGGCGCAATTAAAACTTGCGATAGTAAAAAATTATTTTTTGAATAATTTACTATTGAAAAGGCAATCCCTGGCGCAATTAAAATTTGCGACTGTATAAAATTATTTTTTGAATAATTTACTATAGAAAAGGCAATCCCTGGCCTAATTAAAATTTGCGACAGTATAAAAATAATTTTTGACAAATTTACTATAGAAAAGGCAATCCCTGGCGCAATTAAAATTTGCGACAGTATAAAATTATTTTTTGAATAATTTACTATAGAAAAGGCAATCCCTGGCGTAATTAAAATTTGCGACAGTATAAAATTAATTTTAGAAAAATTTACTATATAAAAGGCAATCCCTGGCGTAATTAAAATTTGCGACAGTAGAAAATTATTTTTTGAATAATTTACTGTAGAAAAGGCAATCCCTGGCGCAATTAAAACTTGCGATAGTAAAAAATTATTTTTTGAATAATTTACTATAGAAAAGGCAACCCCTGGCGTAATTAAAATTTGCGACAGTAGAAAATTACTTTTTGAATAATTTACTATAGAAAAGGCAATCCCTGGCGCACTTAAAATTTGCGACAGTAGAAAATTATTTTTTGAATAATTTACTATAGAAAAGGCAATACCTGGCGTAGTTAAAATTTGCGACAGTAGAAAATTATTTTTTGAATAATTTACTATAGAAAATGCAATCCCTGGCGCAATTAAAATTTGCGACAGTATAAAATTATTTTTTGAATAATTTATTATAGAAAAGGCAATCCCTGGCGTAATTAAAATTTGCGACAGTATAAAATTATTTTTTGAATAATTTACTATAGAAAAGGCAATCCCTGGCGTAATTAAAATTTGCGACAGTTGAAAATTATTTTTTGAATAATTTACTATAGAAAAGGCAATCCCTGGGATATTTAAAATTTGCGACAGTAAAAAATTATTTTTTGAATAATTTACTATAGAAAAGGCAATCCCTGGCGTAATTAAAATTTGCGACAGGATAAAATTAATTTTTGAAAAATTTACTATATAAAAGGCAATCCCTGGCGCACTTAAAATTTGCGACAGTATAAAATTATTTTTTGAATAATTTACTATAGAAAAGGCAATCCCTGACGTAATTAAAATTTGCGACAGTAAAAAATTATTTTTTGAATAATTTACTATAGAAAAGGCAATCCCTGGCGCAATTAAAATTTGCGACAGTATAAAATTATTTTTTGAATAATTTACTATAGAAAAGGCAATCCCTGGCGTAATTAAAATTTGCGACAGTATAAAATAATTTTTTGAATAATTTACTATAGAAAAGGCAATCCCTGGCGCAATTAAAATTTGCGACTGTATAAAATTATTTTTTGAATAATTTACTATAGGAAGGCAATCCCTGGCGTAATTGAAATTTGCGACAGTATAAAATTAATTTTTGAAAAATTTACTATATAAAAGGCAATCCCTGGCGTAATTAAAATTTTAGACAGTAGAAAATTATTTTTTGAATAATTTACTGTAGAAAAGGCAATCCCTGGCGCAATTAAAACTTGCGATAGTAAAAAAAATTTTGAATAATTTACTATAGAAAAGGCAATCCCTGGCGTAATTAAAATTTGCGATAGTAGAAAATTACTTTTTGAATAATTTACTATAGAAAAGGCAATCCCTGGCGCAATTAAAATTTGCGAGAGTATAAAATTATTTTTTGAATAATTTACTATAGAAAAGGCAATCCCTGGCATAATTAAAATTTGCGACAGGATAAAATTATTTTTTGAATAATTTACTATAGAAAAGGCAATCCCTGGCGCACTTAAAATTTGCGACAGTAGAAAATTATTTTTTGAATAATTTACTATAGAAAAGGCAATCCCTAGCGAAATTAAAATTTGCGACAGTATAAAATTATTTTTTGAATAATTTACTATAGAAAAGGCAATTCCTGGCGCAATTAAAATTTGCGACAGTATAAAATTATTTTTTGAATAATTTACTATATAAAAGGCAATCCCTGGCGTATTTAAAATTTGCGACAGTAGATAATTATTTTTTGAATAATTTACTATAGAAAAGGCAATCCCTGGCGTAGTTAAAATTTGCGACAGTAAAAAATTATTTTTTGAATAATTTACTATAGAAAAGGCAATCCCTGGCGTAATTAAAATTTGCGACAGTTGAAAATAATTTTTTGAATAATTTACTATAGAAAAGGCAATCCCTGGCGTATTTAAAATTTGCGACAGTATAAAATTATTTTTTGAATAATTTACTATAGAAAAGGCAATCCCTGTCGCAATTAAACTTGCGATAGTAAAAAATTATTTTTTGAATAATTTACTGTAGAAAAGGCAATCGCTGGCGCAATTAAAATTTGCGACAGTTGAAAATTATTTTTTGAATAATTTACTATAGAAAAGTCAATCCCTGGCGCAATTAAAATTTTCGAAATTAAAAAATTATTTTTTGAATAATTTACTTTACAAAAGGCAATCCCTGGCGCAATTAAAATTTGCGACAGTATAAAATTATTTTTTGAATAATTTACTATAGAAAAGGCAATCCCTGGCGCAATTAAAATTTGCGACAGTAAAAAATTATTTTTTGAATAATTTACTATAGAAAAGGCAATCCCTGGCGCAATTAAAATTTGCGACAGTATAAAATTATTTTGTGAATAATTTACTATATAAAAGGCAATCCCTGGCGCAATTAAAATTTGCGACAGTTGAAAATTATTTTTTGAATAATTTACTATAGAAAACGCAATCCCTGGCGCAATTAAAATTTGCGACAGTAAAAAATTATTTTTTGAATAATTTACTATATAAAAGGCAATCCCTGGCGCAATTAAAATTTGCGACAGTTGAAAATATTTTTTGAATAATTTACTATAGAAAAGGCAATCCCTGGCGTAATTAAAATTTGCGACAGTAAAAAATTATTTTTTGAATAATTTACTATAGAAAAGGCAATCCCTGGCGCAATTAAAATTTGCGACAGTATAAAATTATTTTTTGAATAATTTACTATAGATAAGGCAATCCCTGGCGTATTTAAAATTTGCGACAGTATAAAATTATTTTTTGAAAAATTTACTATAGAAAAGGCAATCCCTGGCGTAATTAAAATTTGCGACAGTTGAAAATTATTTTTGAATAATTTACTATAGAAAAGGCAATCCCTGGCGCAATTAAAACTTGCGATAGTAAAAAATTATTTTTTGAATAATTTACTGTAGAAAAGGCAATCCCTGGCGCAATTAAAATTTGCGACAGTATAAAATTATTTTTTGAATACTTTACTATATAAAAGGCAATCCCTGGCGCAATTAAAATTTGCGACAGTATAAAATTATTTTTTGAATAATTTACTATAGAAGAGGCAATCCCTGGCGTAATTAAAATTTGCGACAGTTTAAAATTATTTTTTGAATAATTTACTATATAAAAGGCAATCCCTAGCGCAATTAAAATTTGCGACAGTATAAAATTATTTTTTGAATAATTTACCATAGAAAAGGCAATCCCTGGCGCAATTAAAACTTGCGATAGTAAAAAATTTTTTTTTGAATAATTTACTATAGAAAAGGCAATCCCTGGCGCAATTAAAATTTGCGACTGTATAAAATTATTTTTTGAATAATTTACTATAGAAAAGGCAATCCCTGGCGTAATTAAAATTTGCGACAGTATAAAATTAATTTTTGACAAATTTACTATAGAAAAGGCAATCCCTGGCGCAATTAAAATTTGCGACAGTATAAAATTATTTTTTGAATAATTTACTATAGAAAAGGCAATCCCTGGCGTAATTAAAATTTGCGACAGTATAAAATTAATTTTTGAAAAATTTACTATATAAAAGGCAATCCCTGGCGTAATTAAAATTTGCGACAGTAGAAAATTATTTTTTGAATAATTTACTGTAGAAAAGGCAATCCCTGGCGCAATTAAAACTTGCGATAGTAAAAAATTATTTTTTGAATAATTTACTATAGAAAAGGCAATCCCTGGCGTAATTAAAATTTGCGACAGTAGAAAATTACTTTTTGAATAATTTACTATAGAAAAGGCAATCCCTGGCGCAATTAAAATTTGCGACAGTATAAAATTATTTTTTTAATAATTTACTATAGAAAAGGCAATCCCTGGCGTAATTAAAATTTGCGACAGTATAAAATTATTTTTTGAATAATTTACTATAGAAAAGGCAATCCCTGGCCACTTAAAATTTGCGACAGTAGAAAATTATTTTTTGAATAATTTACTATAGAAAAGGAAATCCCTGGCGCAATTAAAATTGCGACAGTATAAAATTATTTTTTGAATAATTTACTATAGAAAAGGCAATCCCTGGCGCAATTAAAATTTGCGACAGTATAAAATTATTTTTTGAATAATTTACTATATAAAAGGCAATCCCTGGCGTATTTAAAATTTGCGACAGTAGAAAATTATTTTTTGAATAATTTACTATAGAAAAGGCAATCCCTGGCGTAATTAAAATTTGCGACAGTAAAAAATTATTTTTGAATAATTTACTATAGAAAAGGCAATCCCTGGCGTAATTAAAATTTGCGATAGTTGAAAATAATTTTTTGAATAATTTACTATAGAAAAGGCAATCCCTGGCGTATTTAAAATTTGCGACAGTATAAAATTATTTTTTGAATAATTTACTATAGAAAAGGCAATCCCTGGCGCAATTAAAACTTGCGTTAGTAAAAAATTATTTTTTGAATAATTTACTGTAGAAAAGGCAATCCCTGGCGCAATTAAAATTTGCGACAGTGGAAAATTATTTTTTGAATAATTTACTATAGAAAAGGCAATCCCTGGCGCAATTAAAATTTGCGAAAGTAAAAAATTATTTTTTGAATAATTTACTGTAGAAAAGGCAATCCCTGGCGCAATTAAAATTTGCGACAGTATAAAATTATTTTTTGAATAATTTACTAGAGAAAAGGCAATCCCTGGCGCAATTAAAATTTGCAACAGTAAAAAATTATTTTTTGAATAATTTACTATAGAAAAGGCAATCCCTGGCGCAATTAAAATTTGCGACAGTATAAAATTATTTTTTGAATAATTTACTACATAAAAGGCAATCCCTGGCGCAATTAAAATTTCCGACAGTTGAAAATTATTTTTTGAATAATTTACTGTAGAAAAGGCAATCCCTGGCGCAATTAAAATTTGCGACAGTAAAAAATTATTTCTTGAATAATTTACTATATAAAAGGCAATCCCTGGTGCAATTAAAATTTGCGACAGTTGAAAATTATTTTTTGAATAATTTACTATAGAAAGGCAATCCCTGGCGTAATTAAAATTTGCGACAGTAAAAAATTATTTTTTGAATAATTTACTATAGAAAAGGCAATCCCTGGCGAAATTAAAATTTGCGACAGTATAAAATTATTTTTTGAATAATTTACTACAGAAAAGGCAATCCCTGGCGTATTTAAAATTTGCGACAGTATAAAATTATTTTTTGAAAAATTTACTATAGAAAAGGCAATCCCTGGCGTAATTAAAATTTGCGACAGTTGAAAATTATTTTTTTAATAATTTACTATAGAAATGGCAATCCCTGGCGCAATTAAAACTTGCGATAGTAAAAAATTATTTTTTGAATAATTTACTGTAGAAAGGCAATCCCTGGCGCAATTAAAATTTGCGACAGTATAAAATTATTTTTTGAATAATTTACTATATAAAAGGCAATCCCTGGCGCAATTAAAATTTGAGACAGTTGAAAATTATTTTTTGAATAGTTTACTATAGAAAAGGCAATCCCTGGCGTAATTAAAATTTGCGACAGTAAAAAATTATTTTTTGAATAATTTACTATAGAAAAGGCAATTAAAATTTGCGACAGTATAAAATTATTTTTTGAATAATTTACTATATAAAAGGCAATCCCTGGCGTATTTAGAATTTGCGACAGTATAAAATTATTTTTTGAAAAATTTACTATAGAAAAGGCAATCCCTGGCGTAATTAAAATTTGCGATAGTTGAAAATTATTTTTTGAATAATTTACTATAGAAAAGGCAATCCCTGGCGCAATTAAAACTTGCGATAGTAAAAAATTATTTTTTGAATAATTTACTGTAGAAAAGGCAATCCCTGGCGCAATTAAAATTTGCGACAGTACAAAATAATTTTTTAAATAATTTACTATAGAAAAGGCAATCCCTGGCGCAATTAAAATTTGCGACAGTAAAAAATTATTTTTTGAATAATTTACTATAGAAAAGGCAATCCCTGGCGTAATTAAAATTTGCGACAGTATAAAATTATTTTTTGAAAAATTTACTATAGAAAAGGCAATCCCTGGCGCAAATAAAATTTGCGACAGTAGAAAATTATTTTTTGAATAATTTACTATAGAAAAGGCAATCCCTGGCGCAATTAAAATTTGCGACAGTAAAAAATTATTTTTGAATAATTTACTATAGAAAAGGCAATCCCTGGCGTAATTAAAATTTGCGATAGTTGAAAATAATTTTTTGAATAATTTACTATAGAAAAGGCAATCCCTGGCGTATTTAAAATTTGCGACAGTATAAAATTATTTTTTGAATAATTTACTATAGAAAAGGCAATCCCTGGCGCAATTAAAACTTGCGTTAGTAAAAAATTATTTTTTGAATAATTTACTGTAGAAAAGGCAATCCCTGGCGCAATTAAAATTTGCGACAGTGGAAAATTATTTTTTGAATAATTTACTATAGAAAAGGCAATCCCTGGCGCAATTAAAATTTGCGAAAGTAAAAAATTATTTTTTGAATAATTTACTGTAGAAAAGGCAATCCCTGGCGCAATTAAAATTTGCGACAGTATAAAATTATTTTTTGAATAATTTACTAGAGAAAAGGCAATCCCTGGCGCAATTAAAATTTGCAACAGTAAAAAATTATTTTTTGAATAATTTACTATAGAAAAGGCAATCCCTGGCGCAATTAAAATTTGCGACAGTATAAAATTATTTTTTGAATAATTTACTACATAAAAGGCAATCCCTGGCGCAATTAAAATTTCCGACAGTTGAAAATTATTTTTTGAATAATTTACTGTAGAAAAGGCAATCCCTGGCGCAATTAAAATTTGCGACAGTAAAAAATTATTTCTTGAATAATTTACTATATAAAAGGCAATCCCTGGTGCAATTAAAATTTGCGACAGTTGAAAATTATTTTTTGAATAATTTACTATAGAAAGGCAATCCCTGGCGTAATTAAAATTTGCGACAGTAAAAAATTATTTTTTGAATAATTTACTATAGAAAAGGCAATCCCTGGCGAAATTAAAATTTGCGACAGTATAAAATTATTTTTTGAATAATTTACTACAGAAAAGGCAATCCCTGGCGTATTTAAAATTTGCGACAGTATAAAATTATTTTTTGAAAAATTTACTATAGAAAAGGCAATCCCTGGCGTAATTAAAATTTGCGACAGTTGAAAATTATTTTTTTAATAATTTACTATAGAAATGGCAATCCCTGGCGCAATTAAAACTTGCGATAGTAAAAAATTATTTTTTGAATAATTTACTGTAGAAAGGCAATCCCTGGCGCAATTAAAATTTGCGACAGTATAAAATTATTTTTTGAATAATTTACTATATAAAAGGCAATCCCTGGCGCAATTAAAATTTGAGACAGTTGAAAATTATTTTTTGAATAGTTTACTATAGAAAAGGCAATCCCTGGCGTAATTAAAATTTGCGACAGTAAAAAATTATTTTTTGAATAATTTACTATAGAAAAGGCAATTAAAATTTGCGACAGTATAAAATTATTTTTTGAATAATTTACTATATAAAAGGCAATCCCTGGCGTATTTAGAATTTGCGACAGTATAAAATTATTTTTTGAAAAATTTACTATAGAAAAGGCAATCCCTGGCGTAATTAAAATTTGCGATAGTTGAAAATTATTTTTTGAATAATTTACTATAGAAAAGGCAATCCCTGGCGCAATTAAAACTTGCGATAGTAAAAAATTATTTTTTGAATAATTTACTGTAGAAAAGGCAATCCCTGGCGCAATTAAAATTTGCGACAGTACAAAATAATTTTTTAAATAATTTACTATAGAAAAGGCAATCCCTGGCGCAATTAAAATTTGCGACAGTAAAAAATTATTTTTTGAATAATTTACTATAGAAAAGGCAATCCCTGGCGTAATTAAAATTTGCGACAGTTGAAAATTATTTTTTGAAAAATTTACTATAGAAAAGGCAATCCCTGGCGCAAATAAAATTTGCGACAGTAGAAAATTATTTTTTGAATAATTTACTATAGAAAAGGCAATCCCTGGCGCAATTACAATTTGCGACAGTTGAAAATTATTTTTTGAATAATTTACTGTACAAAAGGCAATCCTTGGCGCAATTAAAATTTGCGACAGTATAAAATTATTTTTTGAATAATTTACTATATAAAAGGCAATCCCTGGCGCAATTGAAATTTGCGACAGTTGAAAATTATTTTTTGAATAATTTACTATAGAAAAGGCAATCCCTGGCGCAATTAAAATTTGCGACAGTAAAAAATTATTTTTTGAATAATTTACTATATAAAAGGCAATCTCTGGCGCAATTAAAATTTGCGACAGTTGAAAATTATTTTTTGAATAATTTACTATAGAAAAGGCAATCCCTGGCGTAATTAAAATTTCCGACAGTAAAAAATTATTTTTTGAATAATTTACTATAGAAAAGGCAATCCCTGGCGTAATTAAAATTTGCGACAGTTGAAAATTATTTTTTGAATAATTTACTATAGAAAAGGCAATCCCTGGCGTAATTAAAATTTGCGACAGTTGAAAATTATTTTTTGAATAATTTACTATAGAAAAGGCAATCCCTGGCGTATTTAAAATTTGCGACAGTAAGAAATTAATTTGTGAGAAATTTACTATATAAAAGGCAATCCCTGGCGTAATTAAAATTTGCGATAGTATAAAATTATTTTTTGAATAATTTACTATAGAAAAGGCAATCCCTGGCGTAATTAAAATTTGCGACAGTTGAAAATTATTTTTTGAATAATTTACTATAGAAAAGGCAATCCCTGGCGTAATTAAAATTTGCGACAGTTGAAAATTATTTTTTGAATAATTTACTATATAAAAGGCAATCCCTGGCGTATTTAAAATTATTTTTCGAATAATTTACTATAGAAAAGGAAATCCCTGGCGTAATTAAAATTTGCGACAGTTGAAAATTATTTTTTGAATAATTTACTATAGAAAAGGCAATCCCTGGCGTAATTAAAATTTCCGACAGTAAAAAATTATTTTTTGAATAATTTACTATAGAAAAGGCAATCCCTGGCGTAATTAAAATTTGCGACAGTTGAAAATTATTTTTTGAATAATTTGCTATAGAAAAGGCAATCCCTGGCGTAATTAAAATTTGCGACAGTTGAAAATTATTTTTTGAATAATTTACTATAGAAAAGGCAATCCCTGGCGTATTTAAAATTTGCGACAGTAAGAAATTAATTTGTGAGAAATTTACTATATAAAAGGCAATCCCTGGCGTAATTAAAATTTGCGATAGTATAAAATTATTTTTTGAATAATTTACTATAGAAAAGGCTATCCCTGGCGCACTGAAAATTTGCGACAGTATAAAATTATTTTTTGAATAATTTACTATATAAAAGGCAATCCCTGAGGCAATTAAAATTTGCGACATTTGAAAATTATTTTTTGAATAATTTACTATAGAAAAGGCAATCCCTGGCGCACTTAAAATTTGCGACAGTAGAAAATTATTTTTTGAATAATTTACTATAGAAAAGGCAATCCCTGGCGTAATTAAAATTTGCGACAGTTGAAAATTATTTTGTGAGAAATTTACTATAGAAAAGGCAATCCCTGGCGCAATTAAAATTTGCGACAGTATAAAATTATTTTTTGAATAATTTACTATAGAAAAGGCAATCCCTGGCGCAATTAAAATTTGCGACAGTAAAAAATTATTTTTTGAATAATTTACTATAGAAAAGGCAATCCCTGGCGTAATTAAAATTTGCGACAGTTGAAAATTATTTTGTGAGAAATTTACTATAGAAAAGGCAATCCCTGGCGCAATTAAAATTTGCGATAGTAAAAAATTATTTTTTGAATAATTTACTATAGAAAAGGCAATCCCTGGTTTAATTAAAATTTGCGACAGTATAAAATTATTTTTTGAATAATTTACTATAGAAAAGGCAATCCCTGGCGTATTTAAAATTTGCGACGGTAGAAAATTATTTTTTGAATAATTTACTATACAAAAAGCAATCCCTGGCGTAATTAAGATTTGCGACAGTAGAAAATTATTTTTTGAATAATTTACTGTAGAAAAGGCAATCCCTGGCGCAATTAAAACTTGCGATAGTAAAAATTTTTTTTTTTTGAATAATATACTATAGAAAAGGCAATCCCTGGCGCACTTAAAATTTGCGACAGTAGAAAATTATTTTTTGAATAATTTACTATAGAAAAGGCAATCCCTGGCGCACTTAAAATTTGCGACAGTAGAAAATTATTTTTTGAATAATTTACTATAGAAAAGGCAATCCCTGGCGTAGTTAAAATTTGCGACAGTAGAAAATTATTTTTTGAATAATTTACTATAGAAAAGGCAATCCCTGGCGCAATTAAAATTTGCGACAGTATAAAATTATTTTTTGAATAATTTACTATAGAAAAGGCAATCCCTGGCGCAATTAAAATTTGCGACAGTAAAAAATTATTTTTTGAATAATTTACTATAGAAAAGGCAATCCCTGGCGTAATTAAAATTTGCGACAGTTGAAAATTATTTTGTGAGAAATTTACTATAGAAAAGGCAATCGCGTAATTAAAATTTGCGACAATTGAAAATTATTTTTTGAATAATTTACTATAGAAAAGGCAATCCCTGGCGCACTTAAAATTTGCGACAGTAGAAAATTATTTTTTGAAAAATTTACTATAGAAAAGGCAATCCCTGGCGCAATTAAAATTTGCGACAGTAGAAAATTATTTTTTGAATAATTTACTATAGAAAGGCAATCTCTGGCGCAATTACAATTTGCGACAGCTGAAAATTATTTTTTGAAAAATTTACTATAGAAAAGGCAATCCCTGGCGCAATTAAAATTTGCGACAGTATAAAATTATTTTTTGAATAATTTACTATATAAAAGGCAATCCCTGGCGCAATTAAAATTTGCGACAGTTGAAAATAATTTTTTGTATAATTTACTATAGAAAAGGCAATCGCTGGCGTAATTAAAATTTGCGACAGTAAAAAATTATTTTTTGAATAATTTAATATAGAAAAGGCAATCCCTGGCGCAATTAAAATTTGCGACAGTATAAAATTATTTTTTGAATAATTTACTATAGAAAAGGCAATCCCTGGCGTATTTTAAATTTGCGACAGTATAAAATTATTTTTTGAAAAATTTACTATAGAAAAGGCAATCCCTGGCGTAATTAAAATTTGCGACAGTTGAAAATTATTTTTTGAATAATTTACTATAGAAAAGGCAATCCCTGGCGTAATTAAAATTTGCGACAGTTGAAAATTATTTTTTGAATAATTTACTATAGAAAAGGCAATCCCTGGCGCACTTAAAATTTGCGACAGTAGAAAATTATTTTTTGAATAATTTGCTATAGAAAAGGCAATCCCTGGCGCACTTAAAATTTGCGACAGTAAAAAATTATTTTTTGAATAATTTACTATAGAAAAGGCAATCCCTGGGATATTTAAAATTTGCGACAGTATAAAATTATTTTTTGAATAATTTACTATAGAAAAGGCAATCCCTGGCGTAATTAAAATTTGCGACAGTATAAAATTATTTTTTGAATAATTTACTATAGAAAAGGCAATCCCTGGCGTACTTAAAATTTGCGACAGTTGAAAATTATTTTTTGAATAATTTACTATACAAAAGGCAATCCCTGGCGCAATTAAAATTTGCGACAGTATAAAATTATTTTTTGAATAATTTACAATATAAAAGGCAATCCCTGGTGTATTTAAAATTTGCGACAGTAGAAAATTATTTTTTGAATAATTTACTATAGAAAAGGCAATCCCTGGCGTAATTAAAATTTGCGACAGTAGAAAGTTATTTTTTGAATAATTTACTATAGAAAAGGCAATCCTTGGCGCAATTAAAACTTGCGATAGTAAAAAATTATTTTTTGAATAATTTACTATAGAAAAGGCAATCCCTGGCGTAATTAAAATTTGCGACAGTAGAAAATTATTTTTTGAATAATTTACTATAGAAAAGGCAATCCCTGGCGCAATTAAAACTTGCGATAGTAAAAAATTATTTTTTGAATAATTTACTATAGAAAAGGCAATCCCTGGCGCACTTAAAATTTGCGACAGTAGAAAATTATTTTTTGAATAATTTACTATAGAAAAGGCAATCCCTGGCGCACTTAAAATTTGCGACAGTAGAAAATTATTTTTTGAATAATTTACTATAGAAAAGGCAATGCCTGGCGTAATTAAAATTTGCGACAGTAGAAAATTATTTTTTGAATAATTTACTATAGAAAGGCAATCTCTGGCGCAATTACAATTTGCGACAGCTGAAAATTATTTTTTGAAAAATTTACTATAGAAAAGGCAATCCCTGGCGCAATTAAAATTTGCGACAGTATAAAATTATTTTTTGAATAATTTACTATATAAAAGGCAATCCCTGGCGCAATTAAAATTTGCGACAGTTGAAAATAATTTTTTGTATAATTTACTATAGAAAAGGCAATCGCTGGCGTAATTAAAATTTGCGACAGTAAAAAATTATTTTTTGAATAATTTAATATAGAAAAGGCAATCCCTGGCGCAATTAAAATTTGCGACAGTATAAAATTATTTTTTGAATAATTTACTATAGAAAAGGCAATCCCTGGCGTATTTTAAATTTGCGACAGTATAAAATTATTTTTTGAAAAATTTACTATAGAAAAGGCAATCCCTGGCGTAATTAAAATTTGCGACAGTTGAAAATTATTTTTTGAATAATTTACTATAGAAAAGGCAATCCCTGGCGTAATTAAAATTTGCGACAGTTGAAAATTATTTTTTGAATAATTTACTATAGAAAAGGCAATCCCTGGCGCACTTAAAATTTGCGACAGTAGAAAATTATTTTTTGAATAATTTGCTATAGAAAAGGCAATCCCTGGCGCACTTAAAATTTGCGACAGTAAAAAATTATTTTTTGAATAATTTACTATAGAAAAGGCAATCCCTGGGATATTTAAAATTTGCGACAGTATAAAATTATTTTTTGAATAATTTACTATAGAAAAGGCAATCCCTGGCGTAATTAAAATTTGCGACAGTATAAAATTATTTTTTGAATAATTTACTATAGAAAAGGCAATCCCTGGCGTACTTAAAATTTGCGACAGTTGAAAATTATTTTTTGAATAATTTACTATACAAAAGGCAATCCCTGGCGCAATTAAAATTTGCGACAGTATAAAATTATTTTTTGAATAATTTACAATATAAAAGGCAATCCCTGGTGTATTTAAAATTTGCGACAGTAGAAAATTATTTTTTGAATAATTTACTATAGAAAAGGCAATCCCTGGCGTAATTAAAATTTGCGACAGTAGAAAGTTATTTTTTGAATAATTTACTATAGAAAAGGCAATCCTTGGCGCAATTAAAACTTGCGATAGTAAAAAATTATTTTTTGAATAATTTACTATAGAAAAGGCAATCCCTGGCGTAACTAAAATTTGCGACAGTAGAAAATTATTTTTTGAATAATTTACTATAGAAAAGGCAATCCCTGGCGCAATTAAAACTTGCGATAGTAAAAAATTATTTTTTGAATAATTTACTATAGAAAAGGCAATCCCTGGCGCACTTAAAATTTGCGACAGTAGAAAATTATTTTTTGAATAATTTACTATAGAAAAGGCAATCCCTGGCGCACTTAAAATTTGCGACAGTAGAAAATTATTTTTTGAATAATTTACTATAGAAAAGGCAATGCCTGGCGTAATTAAAATTTGCGACAGTAGAAAATTATTTTTTGAATTATTTACTATAGAAAAGGCAATCCCTGGCGCACTTAAAATTTGCGACAGTAGAAAATTATTTTTTGAATAATTTACTATAGAAAAGGCAATCCCTGGCGCAAGTAAAATTTGCGACAGTAGAAAATTATTTTTTGAAAAATTTACTATAGAAAAGGCAATCCCTGGCGCACTTAAAATTTGCGACAGTAGAAAATTATTTTTTGAATAATTTGCTATAGAAAAGGCAATCCCTGGCGCACTTAAAATTTGCGACAGTAAAAAATTATTTTTTGAATAATTTACTATAGAAAAGGCAATCCCTGGCGTAATTGAAATTTGCGACAGTATAAAATTAATTTTTGAAAAATTTACTATATAAAAGGCAATCCCTGGCGTAATTAAAATTTTAGACAGTAGAAAATTATTTTTTGAATAATTTACTATAGAAAAGGCAATCCCTGGCGTAATTAAAATTTGCGACAGTATAAAATTATTTTTTGAATAATTTACTATAGAAAAGGCAATCCCTGGCGTACTTAAAATTTGCGACAGTTGAAAATTATTTTTTGAATAATTTACTATACAAAAGGCAATCCCTGGCGCAATTAAAATTTGCGACAGTATAAAATTATTTTTTGAATAATTTACAATATAAAAGGCAATCCCTGGTGTATTTAAAATTTGCGACAGTAGAAAATTATTTTTTGAATAATTTACTATAGAAAAGGCAATCCCTGGCGTAATTAAAATTTGCGACAGTAGAAAGTTATTTTTTGAATAATTTACTATAGAAAAGGCAATCCTTGGCGCAATTAAAACTTGCGATAGTAAAAAATTATTTTTTGAATAATTTACTATAGAAAAGGCAATCCCTGGCGTAATTAAAATTTGCGACAGTAGAAAATTATTTTTTGAATAATTTACTATAGAAAAGGCAATCCCTGGCGCAATTAAAACTTGCGATAGTAAAAAATTATTTTTTGAATAATTTACTATAGAAAAGGCAATCCCTGGCGCACTTAAAATTTGCGACAGTAGAAAATTATTTTTTGAATAATTTACTATAGAAAAGGCAATCCCTGGCGCACTTAAAATTTGCGACAGTAGAAAATTATTTTTTGAATAATTTACTATAGAAAAGGCAATGCCTGGCGTAATTAAAATTTGCGACAGTAGAAAATTATTTTTTGAATTATTTACTATAGAAAAGGCAATCCCTGGCGCACTTAAAATTTGCGACAGTAGAAAATTATTTTTTGAATAATTTACTATAGAAAAGGCAATCCCTGGCGCAAGTAAAATTTGCGACAGTAGAAAATTATTTTTTGAAAAATTTACTATAGAAAAGGCAATCCCTGGCGCACTTAAAATTTGCGACAGTAGAAAATTATTTTTTGAATAATTTGCTATAGAAAAGGCAATCCCTGGCGCACTTAAAATTTGCGACAGTAAAAAATTATTTTTTGAATAATTTACTATAGAAAAGGCAATCCCTGGCGTAATTGAAATTTGCGACAGTATAAAATTAATTTTTGAAAAATTTACTATATAAAAGGCAATCCCTGGCGTAATTAAAATTTTAGACAGTAGAAAATTATTTTTTGAATAATTTACTGTAGAAAAGGCAATCCCTGGCGCAATTAAAACTTGCGATAGTAAAAAAATTTTTTGAATAATTTACTATAGAAAAGGCAATCCCTGGCGTAATTAAAATTTGCGACAGTAGAAAATTACTTTTTGAATAATTTACTATAGAAAAGGCAATCCCTGGCGCAATTAAAATTTGCGAGAGTATAAAATTATTTTTTGAATAATTTACTATAGAAAAGGCAATCCCTGGCATAATTAAAATTTGCGACAGGATAAAATTATTTTTTGAATAATTTACTATAGAAAAGGCAATCCCTGGCGCACTTAAAATTTGCGACAGTAGAAAATTATTTTTTGAATAATTTACTATAGAAAAGGCAATCCCTGGCGTAATTAAAATTTGCGACAGTTGAAAATTATTTTTTGAATAATTTACTATAGAAAAGGCAATCCCTGGCGCACTTAAAATTTGCGACAGTAGAAAATTATTTTTTGAATAATTTGCTATAGAAAAGGCAATCCCTGGCGCACTTAAAATTTGCGACAGTAAAAAATTATTTTTTGAATAATTTACTATAGAAAAGGCAATCCCTGGCGTAATTGAAATTTGCGACAGTATAAAATTATTTTTTGAATAATTTACTATAGAAAAGGCAATGCCTGGCGTAATTAAAATTTGCGACAGTAGAAAATTATTTTTTGAATTATTTACTATAGAAAAGGCAATCCCTGGCGCACTTAAAATTTGCGACAGTAGAAAATTATTTTTTGAATAATTTACTATAGAAAAGGCAATCCCTGGCGCAAGTAAAATTTGCGACAGTAGAAAATTATTTTTTGAAAAATTTACTATAGAAAAGGCAATCCCTGGCGCACTTAAAATTTGCGACAGTAGAAAATTATTTTTTGAATAATTTGCTATAGAAAAGGCAATCCCTGGCGCACTTAAAATTTGCGACAGTAAAAAATTATTTTTTGAATAATTTACTATAGAAAAGGCAATCCCTGGCGTAATTGAAATTTGCGACAGTATAAAATTAATTTTTGAAAAATTTACTATATAAAAGGCAATCCCTGGCGTAATTAAAATTTTAGACAGTAGAAAATTATTTTTTGAATAATTTACTATAGAAAAGGCAATCCCTGGCGTAATTAAAATTTGCGACAGTATAAAATTATTTTTTGAATAATTTACTATAGAAAAGGCAATCCCTGGCGTACTTAAAATTTGCGACAGTTGAAAATTATTTTTTGAATAATTTACTATACAAAAGGCAATCCCTGGCGCAATTAAAATTTGCGACAGTATAAAATTATTTTTTGAATAATTTACAATATAAAAGGCAATCCCTGGTGTATTTAAAATTTGCGACAGTAGAAAATTATTTTTTGAATAATTTACTATAGAAAAGGCAATCCCTGGCGTAATTAAAATTTGCGACAGTAGAAAGTTATTTTTTGAATAATTTACTATAGAAAAGGCAATCCTTGGCGCAATTAAAACTTGCGATAGTAAAAAATTATTTTTTGAATAATTTACTATAGAAAAGGCAATCCCTGGCGTAATTAAAATTTGCGACAGTAGAAAATTATTTTTTGAATAATTTACTATAGAAAAGGCAATCCCTGGCGCAATTAAAACTTGCGATAGTAAAAAATTATTTTTTGAATAATTTACTATAGAAAAGGCAATCCCTGGCGCACTTAAAATTTGCGACAGTAGAAAATTATTTTTTGAATAATTTACTATAGAAAAGGCAATCCCTGGCGCACTTAAAATTTGCGACAGTAGAAAATTATTTTTTGAATAATTTACTATAGAAAAGGCAATGCCTGGCGTAATTAAAATTTGCGACAGTAGAAAATTATTTTTTGAATTATTTACTATAGAAAAGGCAATCCCTGGCGCACTTAAAATTTGCGACAGTAGAAAATTATTTTTTGAATAATTTACTATAGAAAAGGCAATCCCTGGCGCAAGTAAAATTTGCGACAGTAGAAAATTATTTTTTGAAAAATTTACTATAGAAAAGGCAATCCCTGGCGCACTTAAAATTTGCGACAGTAGAAAATTATTTTTTGAATAATTTGCTATAGAAAAGGCAATCCCTGGCGCACTTAAAATTTGCGACAGTAAAAAATTATTTTTTGAATAATTTACTATAGAAAAGGCAATCCCTGGCGTAATTGAAATTTGCGACAGTATAAAATTAATTTTTGAAAAATTTACTATATAAAAGGCAATCCCTGGCGTAATTAAAATTTTAGACAGTAGAAAATTATTTTTTGAATAATTTACTGTAGAAAAGGCAATCCCTGGCGCAATTAAAACTTGCGATAGTAAAAAAATTTTTTGAATAATTTACTATAGAAAAGGCAATCCCTGGCGTAATTAAAATTTGCGACAGTAGAAAATTACTTTTTGAATAATTTACTATAGAAAAGGCAATCCCTGGCGCAATTAAAATTTGCGAGAGTATAAAATTATTTTTTGAATAATTTACTATAGAAAAGGCAATCCCTGGCATAATTAAAATTTGCGACAGGATAAAATTATTTTTTGAATAATTTACTATAGAAAAGGCAATCCCTGGCGCACTTAAAATTTGCGACAGTAGAAAATTATTTTTTGAATAATTTACTATAGAAAAGGCAATCCCTGGCGTAATTAAAATTTTAGACAGTAGAAAATTATTTTTTGAATAATTTACTGTAGAAAAGGCAATCCCTGGCGCAATTAAAACTTGCGATAGTAAAAAAATTTTTTGAATAATTTACTATAGAAAAGGCAATCCCTGGCGTAATTAAAATTTGCGACAGTAGAAAATTACTTTTTGAATAATTTACTATAGAAAAGGCAATCCCTGGCGCAATTAAAATTTGCGAGAGTATAAAATTATTTTTTGAATAATTTACTATAGAAAAGGCAATCCCTGGCATAATAAAAATTTGCGACAGGATAAAATTATTTTTTTGAATAATTTACTATAGAAAAGGCAATCCCTGGCGCACTTAAAATTTGCGACAGTAGAAAATTATTTTTTGAATAATTTACTATAGAAAAGGCAATCCCTGGCGAAATTAAAATTTGCGACAGTATAAAATTATTTTTTGAATAATTTACTATAGAAAAGGCAATCCCTGGCGCAATTAAAATTTGCGACAGTATAAAATTATTTTTTGAATAATTTACTATATAAAAGGCAATCCCTGGCGTATTTAAAATTTGCGACAGTAGAAAATTATTTTTTGAATAATTTACTATAGAAAAGGCAATCCCTGGCGTAGTTAAAATTTGCGACAGTAAAAAATTATTTTTTGAATAATTTACTATAGAAAAGGCAATCCCTGGCGTAATTAAAATTTGCGACAGTAGAAAATTACTTTTTGAATAATTTACTATAGAAAAGGCAATCCCTGGCGCAATTAAAATTTGCGAGAGTATAAAATTATTTTTTGAATAATTTACTATAGAAAAGGCAATCCCTGGCATAATTAAAATTTGCGACAGGATAAAATTATTTTTTGAATAATTTACTATAGAAAAGGCAATCCCTGGCGCACTTAAAATTTGCGACAGTAGAAAATTATTTTTTGAATAATTTACTATAGAAAAGGCAATCCCTGGCGTAATTAAAATTTTAGACAGTAGAAAATTATTTTTTGAATAATTTACTGTAGAAAAGGCAATCCCTGGCGCAATTAAAACTTGCGATAGTAAAAAAATTTTTTGAATAATTTACTATAGAAAAGGCAATCCCTGGCGTAATTAAAATTTGCGACAGTAGAAAATTACTTTTTGAATAATTTACTATAGAAAAGGCAATCCCTGGCGCAATTAAAATTTGCGAGAGTATAAAATTATTTTTTGAATAATTTACTATAGAAAAGGCAATCCCTGGCATAATAAAAATTTGCGACAGGATAAAATTATTTTTTGAATAATTTACTATAGAAAAGGCAATCCCTGGCGCACTTAAAATTTGCGACAGTAGAAAATTATTTTTTGAATAATTTACTATAGAAAAGGCAATCCCTGGCGAAATTAAAATTTGCGACAGTATAAAATTATTTTTTGAATAATTTACTATAGAAAAGGCAATCCCTGGCGCAATTAAAATTTGCGACAGTATAAAATTATTTTTTGAATAATTTACTATATAAAAGGCAATCCCTGGCGTATTTAAAATTTGCGACAGTAGAAAATTATTTTTTGAATAATTTACTATAGAAAAGGCAATCCCTGGCGTAGTTAAAATTTGCGACAGTAAAAAATTATTTTTTGAATAATTTACTATAGAAAAGGCAATCCCTGGCGTAATTAAAATTTGCGAGAGTTGAAAATAATTTTTTGAATAATTTACTATAGAAAAGGCAATCCCTGGCGTATTTAAAATTTGCGACAGTATAAAATTATTTTTTGAATAATTTACTATAGAAAAGGCAATCCCTGGCGCAATTAAAACTTGCGATAGTAAAAAATTATTTTTTGAATAATTTACTGTAGAAAAGGCAATCGCTGGCGCAATTAAAATTTGCGACAGTTGAAAATTATTTTTTGAATAATTTACTATAGAAAAGGCAATCACTGGCGCAATTAAAATTTTCGAAATTAAAAAATTATTTTTTGAATAATTTACTGTAGAAAAGGCAATCCCTGGCGCAATTAAAATTTGCGACAGTAAAAAATTATTTTTTGAATAATTTACTATAGAAAAGGCAATCCCTGGCGCAATTAAAATTTGCGACAGTATAAAATTATTTTGTGAATAATTTACTATATAAAAGGCAATCCCTGGCGCAATTAAAATTTGCGACAGTTGAAAATTATTTTTTGAATAATTTACTATAGAAAAGGCAATCCCTGGCGCAATTAAAATTTGCGACAGTAAAAAATTATTTTTTGAATAATTTACTATATAAAAGGCAATCCCTGGCGCAATTAAAATTTGCGACAGTTGAAAATATTTTTTGAATAATTTACTATAGAAAAGGCAATCCCTGGCGTAATTAAAATTTGCGACAGTAAAAAATTATTTTTTGAATAATTTACTATAGAAAAGGCAATCCCTGGCGCAATTAAAATTTGCGACAGTATAAAATTATTTTTTGAATAATTTACTATAGATAAGGCAATCCCTGGCGTATTTAAAATTTGCGACAGTATAAAATTATTTTTTGAAAAATTTACTATAGAAAAGGCAATCCCTGGCGTAATTAAAATTTGCGACAGTTGAAAATTATTTTTGAATAATTTACTATAGAAAAGGCAATCCCTGGCGCAATTAAAACTTGCGATAGTAAAAAATTATTTTTTGAATAATTTACTGTAGAAAAGGCAATCCCTGGCGCAATTAAAATTTGCGACAGTATAAAATTATTTTTTGAATACTTTACTATATAAAAGGCAATCCCTGGCGCAATTAAAATTTGCGACAGTATAAAATTATTTTTTGAATAATTTACTATAGAAGAGGCAATCCCTGGCGTAATTAAAATTTGCGACAGTTTAAAATTATTTTTTGAATAATTTACTATATAAAAGGCAATCCCTGGCGCAATTAAAATTTGCGACAGTATAAAATTATTTTTTGAATAATTTACCATAGAAAAGGCAATCCCTGGCGCAATTAAAACTTGCGATAGTAAAAAATTATTTTTTGAATAATTTACTATTGAAAAGGCAATCCCTGGCGCAATTAAAATTTGCGACTGTATAAAATTATTTTTTGAATAATTTACTATAGAAAAGGCAATCCCTGGCCTAATTAAAATTTGCGACAGTATAAAATTAATTTTTGACAAATTTACTATAGAAAAGGCAATCCCTGGCGCAATTAAAATTTGCGACAGTATAAAATTATTTTTTGAATAATTTACTATAGAAAAGGCAATCCCTGGCGTAATTAAAATTTGCGACAGTATAAAATTAATTTTAGAAAAATTTACTATATAAAAGGCAATCCCTGGCGTAATTAAAATTTGCGACAGTAGAAAATTATTTTTTGAATAATTTACTGTAGAAAAGGCAATCCCTGGCGCAATTAAAACTTGCGATAGTAAAAAATAATTTTTTGAATAATTTACTATAGAAAAGGCAACCCCTGGCGTAATTAAAATTTGCGACAGTAGAAAATTACTTTTTGAATAATTTACTATAGAAAAGGCAATCCCTGGCGCACTTAAAATTTGCGACAGTAGAAAATTATTTTTTGAATAATTTACTATAGAAAAGGCAATACCTGGCGTAGTTAAAATTTGCGACAGTAGAAAATTATTTTTTGCATAATTTACTATAGAAAATGCAATCCCTGGCGCAATTAAAATTTGCGACAGTATAAAATTATTTTTTGAATAATTTATTATAGAAAAGGCAATCCCTGGCGTAATTAAAATTTGCGACAGTATAAAATTATTTTTTGAATAATTTACTATAGAAAAGGCAATCCCTGGCGTAATTAAAATTTGCGACAGTTGAAAATTATTTTTTGGATAATTTACTATAGAAAAGGCAATCCCTGGGATATTTAAAATTTGCGACAGTAAAAAATTATTTTTTGAATAATTTACTATAGAAAAGGCAATCCCTGGCGTAATTAAAATTTGCGACAGGATAAAATTAATTTTTGAAAAATTTACTATATAAAAGGCAATCCCTGGCGCACTTAAAATTTGCGACAGTATAAAATTATTTTTTGAATAATTTACTATAGAAAAGGCAATCCCTGACGTAATTAAAATTTGCGACAGTAAAAAATTATTTTTTGAATAATTTACTATAGAAAAGGCAATCCCTGGCGCAATTAAAATTTGCGACAGTATAAAATTATTTTTTGAATAATTTACTATAGAAAAGGCAATCCCTGGCGTAATTAAAATTTGCGACAGTATAAAATTATTTTTTGAATAATTTACTATAGAAAAGGCAATCCCTGGCGCAATTAAAATTTGCGACTGTATAAAATTATTTTTTGAATAATTTACTATAGGAAGGCAATCCCTGGCGTAATTGAAATTTGCGACAGTATAAAATTAATTTTTGAAAAATTTACTATATAAAAGGCAATCCCTGGCGTAATTAAAATTTTAGACAGTAGAAAATTATTTTTTGAATAATTTACTGTAGAAAAGGCAATCCCTGGCGCAATTAAAACTTGCGATAGTAAAAAAAATTTTGAATAATTTACTATAGAAAAGGCAATCCCTGGCGTAATTAAAATTTGCGACAGTAGAAAATTACTTTTTGAATAATTTACTATAGAAAAGGCAATCCCTGGCGCAATTAAAATTTGCGAGAGTATAAAATTATTTTTTGAATAATTTACTATAGAAAAGGCAATCCCTGGCATAATTAAAATTTGCGACAGGATAAAATTATTTTTTGAATAATTTACTATAGAAAAGGCAATCCCTGGCGCACTTAAAATTTGCGACAGTAGAAAATTATTTTTTGAATAATTTACTATAGAAAAGGCAATCCCTAGCGAAATTAAAATTTGCGACAGTATAAAATTATTTTTTGAATAATTTACTATAGAAAAGGCAATCCCTGGCGCAATTAAAATTTGCGACAGTATAAAATTATTTTTTGAATAATTTACTATATAAAAGGCAATCCCTGGCGTATTTAAAATTTGCGACAGTAGATAATTATTTTTTGAATAATTTACTATAGAAAAGGCAATCCCTGGCGTAGTTAAAATTTGCGACAGTAAAAAATTATTTTTTGAATAATTTACTATAGAAAAGGCAATCCCTGGCGTAATTAAAATTTGCGACAGTTGAAAATAATTTTTTGAATAATTTACTATAGAAAAGGCAATCCCTGGCGTATTTAAAATTTGCGACAGTATAAAATTATTTTTTGAATAATTTACTATAGAAAAGGCAATCCCTGGCGCAATTAAACTTGCGATAGTAAAAAATTATTTTTTGAATAATTTACTGTAGAAAAGGCAATCGCTGGCGCAATTAAAATTTGCGACAGTTGAAAATTATTTTTTGAATAATTTACTATAGAAAAGTCAATCCCTGGCGCAATTAAAATTTTCGAAATTAAAAAATTATTTTTTGAATAATTTACTTTACAAAAGGCAATCCCTGGCGCAATTAAAATTTGCGACAGTATAAAATTATTTTTTGAATAATTTACTATAGAAAAGGCAATCCCTGGCGCAATTAAAATTTGCGACAGTAAAAAATTATTTTTTGAATAATTTACTATAGAAAAGGCAATCCCTGGCGCAGTTAAAATTTGCGACAGTATAAAATTATTTTGTGAATAATTTACTATATAAAAGGCAATCCCTGGCGCAATTAAAATTTGCGACAGTTGAAAATTATTTTTTGAATAATTTACTATAGAAAACGCAATCCCTGGCGCAATTAAAATTTGCGACAGTAAAAAATTATTTTTTGAATAATTTACTATATAAAAGGCAATCCCTGGCGCAATTAAAATTTGCGACAGTTGAAAATATTTTTTGAATAATTTACTATAGAAAAGGCAATCCCTGGCGTAATTAAAATTTGCGACAGTAAAAAATTATTTTTTGAATAATTTACTATAGAAAAGGCAATCCCTGGCGCAATTAAAATTTGCGACAGTATAAAATTATTTTTTGAATAATTTACTATAGATAAGGCAATCCCTGGCGTATTTAAAATTTGCGACAGTATAAAATTATTTTTTGAAAAATTTACTATAGAAAAGGCAATCCCTGGCGTAATTAAAATTTGCGACAGTTGAAAATTATTTTTGAATAATTTACTATAGAAAAGGCAATCCCTGGCGCAATTAAAACTTGCGATAGTAAAAAATTATTTTTTGAATAATTTACTGTAGAAAAGGCAATCCCTGGCGCAATTAAAATTTGCGACAGTATAAAATTATTTTTTGAATACTTTACTATATAAAAGGCAATCCCTGGCGCAATTAAAATTTGCGACAGTATAAAATTATTTTTTGAATAATTTACTATAGAAGAGGCAATCCCTGGCGTAATTAAAATTTGCGACAGTTTAAAATTATTTTTTGAATAATTTACTATATAAAAGGCAATCCCTAGCGCAATTAAAATTTGCGACAGTATAAAATTATTTTTTGAATAATTTACCATAGAAAAGGCAATCCCTGGCGCAATTAAAACTTGCGATAGTAAAAAATTTTTTTTTGAATAATTTACTATAGAAAAGGCAATCCCTGGCGCAATTAAAATTTGCGACTGTATAAAATTATTTTTTGAATAATTTACTATAGAAAAGGCAATCCCTGGCGTAATTAAAATTTGCGACAGTATAAAATTAATTTTTGACAAATTTACTATAGAAAAGGCAATCCCTGGCGCAATTAAAATTTGCGACAGTATAAAATTATTTTTTGAATAATTTACTATAGAAAAGGCAATCCCTGGCGTAATTAAAATTTGCGACAGTATAAAATTAATTTTTGAAAAATTTACTATATAAAAGGCAATCCCTGGCGTAATTAAAATTTGCGACAGTAGAAAATTATTTTTTGAATAATTTACTGTAGAAAAGGCAATCCCTGGCGCAATTAAAACTTGCGATAGTAAAAAATTATTTTTTGAATAATTTACTATAGAAAAGGCAATCCCTGGCGTAATTAAAATTTGCGACAGTAGAAAATTACTTTTTGAATAATTTACTATAGAAAAGGCAATCCCTGGCGCAATTAAAATTTGCGACAGTATAAAATTATTTTTTTAATAATTTACTATAGAAAAGGCAATCCCTGGCGTAATTAAAATTTGCGACAGTATAAAATTATTTTTTGAATAATTTACTATAGAAAAGGCAATCCCTGGCCACTTAAAATTTGCGACAGTAGAAAATTATTTTTTGAATAATTTACTATAGAAAAGGAAATCCCTGGCGCAATTAAAATTTGCGACAGTATAAAATTATTTTTTGAATAATTTACTATAGAAAAGGCAATCCCTGGCGCAATTAAAATTTGCGACAGTATAAAATTATTTTTTGAATAATTTACTATATAAAAGGCAATCCCTGGCGTATTTAAAATTTGCGACAGTAGAAAATTATTTTTTGAATAATTTACTATAGAAAAGGCAATCCCTGGCGTAATTAAAATTTGCGACAGTAAAAAATTATTTTTGAATAATTTACTATAGAAAAGGCAATCCCTGGCGTAATTAAAATTTGCGATAGTTGAAAATAATTTTTTGAATAATTTACTATAGAAAAGGCAATCCCTGGCGTATTTAAAATTTGCGACAGTATAAAATTATTTTTTGAATAATTTACTATAGAAAAGGCAATCCCTGGCGCAATTAAAACTTGCGTTAGTTAAAAATTATTTTTTGAATAATTTACTGTAGAAAAGGCAATCCCTGGCGCAATTAAAATTTGCGACAGTGGAAAATTATTTTTTGAATAATTTACTATAGAAAAGGCAATCCCTGGCGCAATTAAAATTTGCGAAAGTAAAAAATTATTTTTTGAATAATTTACTGTAGAAAAGGCAATCCCTGGCGCAATTAAAATTTGCGACAGTTTAAAATTATTTTTTGAATAATTTACTAGAGAAAAGGCAATCCCTGGCGCAATTAAAATTTGCAACAGTAAAAAATTATTTTTTGAATAATTTACTATAGAAAAGGCAATCCCTGGCGCAATTAAAATTTGCGACAGTATAAAATTATTTTTTGAATAATTTACTACATAAAAGGCAATCCCTGGCGCAATTAAAATTTCCGACAGTTGAAAATTATTTTTTGAATAATTTACTGTAGAAAAGGCAATCCCTGGCGCAATTAAAATTTGCGACAGTAAAAAATTATTTCTTGAATAATTTACTATATAAAAGGCAATCCCTGGTGCAATTAAAATTTGCGACAGTTGAAAATTATTTTTTGAATAATTTACTATAGAAAGGCAATCCCTGGCGTAATTAAAATTTGCGACAGTAAAAAATTATTTTTTGAATAATTTACTATAGAAAAGGCAATCCCTGGCGAAATTAAAATTTGCGACAGTATAAAATTATTTTTTGAATAATTTACTACAGAAAAGGCAATCCCTGGCGTATTTAAAATTTGCGACAGTATAAAATTATTTTTTGAAAAATTTACTATAGAAAAGGCAATCCCTGGCGTAATTAAAATTTGCGACAGTTGAAAATTATTTTTTTAATAATTTACTATAGAAATGGCAATCCCTGGCGCAATTAAAACTTGCGATAGTAAAAAATTATTTTTTGAATAATTTACTGTAGAAAGGCAATCCCTGGCGCAATTAAAATTTGCGACAGTATAAAATTATTTTTTGAATAATTTACTATATAAAAGGCAATCCCTGGCGCAATTAAAATTTGAGACAGTTGAAAATTATTTTTTGAATAGTTTACTATAGAAAAGGCAATCCCTGACGTAATTAAAATTTGCGACAGTAAAAAATTATTTTTTGAATAATTTACTATAGAAAAGGCAATTAAAATTTGCGACAGTATAAAATTATTTTTTGAATAATTTACTATATAAAAGGCAATCCCTGGCGTATTTAGAATTTGCGACAGTATAAAATTATTTTTTGAAAAATTTACTATAGAAAAGGCAATCCCTGGCGTAATTAAAATTTGCGATAGTTGAAAATTATTTTTTGAATAATTTACTATAGAAAAGGCAATCCCTGGCGCAATTAAAACTTGCGATAGTAAAAAATTATTTTTTGAATAATTTACTGTAGAAAAGGCAATCCCTGGCGCAATTAAAATTTGCGACAGTACAAAATAATTTTTTAAATAATTTACTATAGAAAAGGCAATCCCTGGCGCAATTAAAATTTGCGACAGTAAAAAATTATTTTTTGAATAATTTACTATAGAAAAGGCAATCCCTGGCGTAATTAAAATTTGCGACAGTTGAAAATTATTTTTTGAAAAATTTACTATAGAAAAGGCAATCCCTGGCGCAAATAAAATTTGCGACAGTAGAAAATTATTTTTTGAATAATTTACTATAGAAAAGGCAATCCCTGGCGCAATTACAATTAGCGACAGTTGAAAATTATTTTTTGAATAATTTACTGTACAAAAGGCAATCCTTGGCGCAATTAAAATTTGCGACAGTATAAAATTATTTTTTGAATAATTTACTATATAAAAGGCAATCCCTGGCGCAATTAAAATTTGCGACAGTTGAAAATTATTTTTTGAATAATTTACTATAGAAAAGGCAATCCCTGGCGCAATTAAAATTTGCGACAGTAAAAAATTATTTTTTGAATAATTTACTATATAAAAGGCAATCTCTGGCGCAATTAAAATTTGCGACAGTTGAAAATTATTTTTTGAATAATTTACTATAGAAAAGGCAATCCCTGGCGTAATTAAAATTTCCGACAGTAAAAAATTATTTTTTGAATAATTTACTATAGAAAAGGCAATCCCTGGCGTAATTAAAATTTGCGACAGTTGAAAATTATTTTTTGAATAATTTACTATAGAAAAGGCAATCCCTGGCGTAATTAAAATTTGCGACAGTTGAAAATTATTTTTTGAATAATTTACTATAGAAAAGGCAATCCCTGGCGTATTTAAAATTTGCGACAGTAAGAAATTAATTTGTGAGAAATTTACTATATAAAAGGCAATCCCTGGCGTAATTAAAATTTGCGATAGTATAAAATTATTTTTTGAATAATTTACTATAGAAAAGGCAATCCCTGGCGTAATTAAAATTTGCGACAGTTGAAAATTATTTTTTGAATAATTTACTATAGAAAAGGCAATCCCTGGCGTAATTAAAATTTGCGACAGTTGAAAATTATTTTTTGAATAATTTACTATATAAAAGGCAATCCCTGGCGTATTTAAAATTATTTTTCGAATAATTTACTATAGAAAAGGAAATCCCTGGCGTAATTAAAATTTGCGACAGTTGAAAATTATTTTTTGAATAATTTACTATAGAAAAGGCAATCCCTGGCGTAATTAAAATTTCCGACAGTAAAAAATTATTTTTTGAATAATTTACTATAGAAAAGGCAATCCCTGGCGTAATTAAAATTTGCGACAGTTGAAAATTATTTTTTGAATAATTTGCTATAGAAAAGGCAATCCCTGGCGTAATTAAAATTTGCGACAGTTGAAAATTATTTTTTGAATAATTTACTATAGAAAAGGCAATCCCTGGCGTATTTAAAATTTGCGACAGTAAGAAATTAATTTGTGAGAAATTTACTATATAAAAGGCAATCCCTGGCGTAATTAAAATTTGCGATAGTATAAAATTATTTTTTGAATAATTTACTATAGAAAAGGCTATCCCTGGCGCACTGAAAATTTGCGACAGTATAAAATTATTTTTTGAATAATTTACTCTATAAAAGGCAATCCCTGAGGCAATTAAAATTTGCGACATTTGAAAATTATTTTTTGAATAATTTACTATAGAAAAGGCAATCCCTGGCGCACTTAAAATTTGCGACAGTAGAAAATTATTTTTTGAATAATTTACTATAGAAAAGGCAATCCCTGGCGTAATTAAAATTTGCGACAGTTGAAAATTATTTTGTGAGAAATTTACTATAGAAAAGGCAATCCCTGGCGCAATTAAAATTTGCGACAGTATAAAATTATTTTTTGAATAATTTACTATAGAAAAGGCAATCCCTGGCGCAATTAAAATTTGCGACAGTAAAAAATTATTTTTTGAATATTTTACTATAGAAAAGGCAATCCCTGGCGTAATTAAAATTTGCGACAGTTGAAAATTATTTTGTGAGAAATTTACTATAGAAAAGGCAATCCCTGGCGCAATTAAAATTTGCGATAGTAAAAAATTATTTTTTGAATAATTTACTATAGAAAAGGCAATCCCTGGTTTAATTAAAATTTGCGACAGTATAAAATTATTTTTTGAATAATTTACTATAGAAAAGGCAATCCCTGGCGTATTTAAAATTTGCGACGGTAGAAAATTATTTTTTGAATAATTTACTATACAAAAAGCAATCCCTGGCGTAATTAAGATTTGCGACAGTAGAAAATTATTTTTTGAATAATTTACTGTAGAAAAGGCAATCCCTGGCGCAATTAAAACTTGCGATAGTAAAAATTTTTTTTTTTTGAATAATATACTATAGAAAAGGCAATCCCTGGCGCACTTAAAATTTGCGACAGTAGAAAATTATTTTTTGAATAATTTACTATAGAAAAGGCAATCCCTGGCGCACTTAAAATTTGCGACAGTAGAAAATTATTTTTTGAATAATTTACTATAGAAAAGGCAATCCCTGGCGTAGTTAAAATTTGCGACAGTAGAAAATTATTTTTTGAATAATTTACTATAGAAAAGGCAATCCCTGGCGCAATTAAAATTTGCGACAGTATAAAATTATTTTTTGAATAATTTACTATAGAAAAGGCAATCCCTGGCGCAATTAAAATTTGCGACAGTAAAAAATTATTTTTTGAATAATTTACTATAGAAAAGGCAATCCCTGGCGTAATTAAAATTTGCGACAGTTGAAAATTATTTTGTGAGAAATTTACTATAGAAAAGGCAATCCCTGGCGTAATTAAAATTTGCGACAATTGAAAATTATTTTTTGAATAATTTACTATAGAAAAGGCAATCCCTGGCGCACTTAAAATTTGCGACAGTAGAAAATTATTTTTTGAAAAATTTACTATAGAAAAGGCAATCCCTGGCGCAATTAAAATTTGCGACAGTAGAAAATTATTTTTTGAATAATTTACTATAGAAAGGCAATCTCTGGCGCAATTACAATTTGCGACAGCTGAAAATTATTTTTTGAAAAATTTACTATAGAAAAGGCAATCCCTGGCGCAATTAAAATTTGCGACAGTATAAAATTATTTTTTGAATAATTTACTATATAAAAGGCAATCCCTGGCGCAATTAAAATTTGCGACAGTTGAAAATAATTTTTTGTATAATTTACTATAGAAAAGGCAATCGCTGGCGTAATTAAAATTTGCGACAGTAAAAAATTATTTTTTGAATAATTTAATATAGAAAAGGCAATCCCTGGCGCAATTAAAATTTGCGACAGTATAAAATTATTTTTTGAATAATTTACTATAGAAAAGGCAATCCCTGGCGTATTTTAAATTTGCGACAGTATAAAATTATTTTTTGAAAAATTTACTATAGAAAAGGCAATCCCTGGCGTAATTAAAATTTGCGACAGTTGAAAATTATTTTTTGAATAATTTACTATAGAAAAGGCAATCCCTGGCGTAATTAAAATTTGCGACAGTTGAAAATTATTTTTTGAATAATTTACTATAGAAAAGGCAATCCCTGGCGCACTTAAAATTTGCGACAGTAGAAAATTATTTTTTGAATAATTTGCTATAGAAAAGGCAATCCCTGGCGCACTTAAAATTTGCGACAGTAAAAAATTATTTTTTGAATAATTTACTATAGAAAAGGCAATCCCTGGGATATTTAAAATTTGCGACAGTATAAAATTATTTTTTGAATAATTTACTATAGAAAAGGCAATCCCTGGCGTAATTAAAATTTGCGACAGTATAAAATTATTTTTTGAATAATTTACTATAGAAAAGGCAATCCCTGGCGTACTTAAAATTTGCGACAGTATAAAATTATTTTTTGAATAATTTACTATAGAAAAGGCAATCCCTGGCGCAATTAAAATTTGCGACAGTATAAAATTATTTTTTGAATAATTTACTATATAAAAGGCAATCCCTGGCGTATTTAAAATTTGCGACAGTAGAAAATTATTTTTTGAATAATTTACTATAGAAAAGGCAATCCCTGGCGTAATTAAAATTTGCGACAGTAAAAAATTATTTTTGAATAATTTACTATAGAAAAGGCAATCCCTGGCGTAATTAAAATTTGCGATAGTTGAAAATAATTTTTTGAATAATTTACTATAGAAAAGGCAATCCCTGGCGTATTTAAAATTTGCGACAGTATAAAATTATTTTTTGAATAATTTACTATAGAAAAGGCAATCCCTGGCGCAATTAAAACTTGCGTTAGTTAAAAATTATTTTTTGAATAATTTACTGTAGAAAAGGCAATCCCTGGCGCAATTAAAATTTGCGACAGTGGAAAATTATTTTTTGAATAATTTACTATAGAAAAGGCAATCCCTGGCGCAATTAAAATTTGCGAAAGTAAAAAATTATTTTTTGAATAATTTACTGTAGAAAAGGCAATCCCTGGCGCAATTAAAATTTGCGACAGTATAAAATTATTTTTTGAATAATTTACTAGAGAAAAGGCAATCCCTGGCGCAATTAAAATTTGCAACAGTAAAAAATTATTTTTTGAATAATTTACTATAGAAAAGGCAATCCCTGGCGCAATTAAAATTTGCGACAGTATAAAATTATTTTTTGAATAATTTACTACATAAAAGGCAATCCCTGGCGCAATTAAAATTTCCGACAGTTGAAAATTATTTTTTGAATAATTTACTGTAGAAAAGGCAATCCCTGGCGCAATTAAAATTTGCGACAGTAAAAAATTATTTCTTGAATAATTTACTATATAAAAGGCAATCCCTGGTGCAATTAAAATTTGCGACAGTTGAAAATTATTTTTTGAATAATTTACTATAGAAAGGCAATCCCTGGCGTAATTAAAATTTGCGACAGTTGAAAATTATTTTTTTAATAATTTACTATAGAAATGGCAATCCCTGGCGCAATTAAAACTTGCGATAGTAAAAAATTATTTTTTGAATAATTTACTGTAGAAAGGCAATCCCTGGCGCAATTAAAATTTGCGACAGTATAAAATTATTTTTTGAATAATTTACTATATAAAAGGCAATCCCTGGCGCAATTAAAATTTGAGACAGTTGAAAATTATTTTTTGAATAGTTTACTATAGAAAAGGCAATCCCTGACGTAATTAAAATTTGCGACAGTAAAAAATTATTTTTTGAATAATTTACTATAGAAAAGGCAATTAAAATTTGCGACAGTATAAAATTATTTTTTGAATAATTTACTATATAAAAGGCAATCCCTGGCGTATTTAGAATTTGCGACAGTATAAAATTATTTTTTGAAAAATTTACTATAGAAAAGGCAATCCCTGGCGTAATTAAAATTTGCGATAGTTGAAAATTATTTTTTGAATAATTTACTATAGAAAAGGCAATCCCTGGCGCAATTAAAACTTGCGATAGTAAAAAATTATTTTTTGAATAATTTACTGTAGAAAAGGCAATCCCTGGCGCAATTAAAATTTGCGACAGTACAAAATAATTTTTTAAATAATTTACTATAGAAAAGGCAATCCCTGGCGCAATTAAAATTTGCGACAGTAAAAAATTATTTTTTGAATAATTTACTATAGAAAAGGCAATCCCTGGCGTAATTAAAATTTGCGACAGTTGAAAATTATTTTTTGAAAAATTTACTATAGAAAAGGCAATCCCTGGCGCAAATAAAATTTTGCGACAGTAGAAAATTATTTTTTGAATAATTTACTATAGAAAAGGCAATCCCTGGCGCAATTACAATTTGCGACAGTTGAAAATTATTTTTTGAATAATTTACTGTACAAAAGGCAATCCTTGGCGCAATTAAAATTTGCGACAGTATAAAATTATTTTTTGAATAATTTACTATATAAAAGGCAATCCCTGGCGCAGTTAAAATTTGCGACAGTTGAAAATTATTTTTTGAATAATTTACTATAGAAAAGGCAATCCCTGGCGCAATTAAAATTTGCGACAGTAAAAAATTATTTTTTGAATAATTTACTATATAAAAGGCAATCTCTGGCGCAATTAAAATTTGCGACAGTTGAAAATTATTTTTTGAATAATTTACTATAGAAAAGGCAATCCCTGGCGTAATTAAAATTTCCGACAGTAAAAAATTATTTTTTGAATAATTTACTATAGAAAAGGCAATCCCTGGCGTAATTAAAATTTGCGACAGTTGAAAATTATTTTTTGAATAATTTACTATAGAAAAGGCAATCCCTGGCGTAATTAAAATTTGCGACAGTTGAAAATTATTTTTTGAATAATTTACTATAGAAAAGGCAATCCCTGGCGTATTTAAAATTTGCGACAGTAAGAAATTAATTTGTGAGAAATTTACTATATAAAAGGCAATCCCTGGCGTAATTAAAATTTGCGATAGTATAAAATTATTTTTTGAATAATTTACTATAGAAAAGGCAATCCCTGGCGTAATTAAAATTTGCGACAGTTGAAAATTATTTTTTGAATAATTTACTATAGAAAAGGCAATCCCTGGCGTAATTAAAATTTGCGACAGTTGAAAATTATTTTTTGAATAATTTACTATATAAAAGGCAATCCCTGGCGTATTTAAAATTATTTTTCGAATAATTTACTATAGAAAAGGAAATCCCTGGCGTAATTAAAATTTGCGACAGTTGAAAATTATTTTTTGAATAATTTACTATAGAAAAGGCAATCCCTGGCGTAATTAAAATTTCCGACAGTAAAAAATTATTTTTTGAATAATTTACTATAGAAAAGGCAATCCCTGGCGTAATTAAAATTTGCGACAGTTGAAAATTATTTTTTGAATAATTTGCTATAGAAAAGGCAATCCCTGGCGTAATTAAAATTTGCGACAGTTGAAAATTATTTTTTGAATAATTTACTATAGAAAAGGCAATCCCTGGCGTATTTAAAATTTGCGACAGTAAGAAATTAATTTGTGAGAAATTTACTATATAAAAGGCAATCCCTGGCGTAATTAAAATTTGCGATAGTATAAAATTATTTTTTGAATAATTTACTATAGAAAAGGCTATCCCTGGCGCACTGAAAATTTGCGACAGTATAAAATTATTTTTTGAATAATTTACTATATAAAAGGCAATCCCTGAGGCAATTAAAATTTGCGACATTTGAAAATTATTTTTTGAATAATTTACTATAGAAAAGGCAATCCCTGGCGCACTTAAAATTTGCGACAGTAGAAAATTATTTTTTTGAATAATTTACTATAGAAAAGGCAATCCCTGGCGTAATTAAAATTTGCGACAGTTGAAAATTATTTTGTGAGAAATTTACTATAGAAAAGGCAATCCCTGGCGCAATTAAAATTTGCGACAGTATAAAATTATTTTTTGAATAATTTACTTTAGAAAAGGCAATCCCTGGCGCAATTAAAATTTGCGACAGTAAAAAATTATTTTTTGAATATTTTACTATAGAAAAGGCAATCCCTGGCGTAATTAAAATTTGCGACAGTTGAAAATTATTTTGTGAGAAATTTACTATAGAAAAGGCAATCCCTGGCGCAATTAAAATTTGCGATAGTAAAAAATTATTTTTGAATAATTTACTATAGAAAAGGCAATCCCTGGTTTAATTAAAATTTGCGACAGTATAAAATTATTTTTTGAATAATTTACTATAGAAAAGGCAATCCCTGGCGTATTTAAAATTTGCGACGGTAGAAAATTATTTTTTGAATAATTTACTATACAAAAAGCAATCCCTGGCGTAATTAAGATTTGCGACAGTAGAAAATTATTTTTTGAATAATTTACTGTAGAAAAGGCAATCCCTGGCGCAATTAAAACTTGCGATAGTAAAAATTTTTTTTTTTTGAATAATATACTATAGAAAAGGCAATCCCTGGCGCACTTAAAATTTGCGACAGTAGAAAATTATTTTTTGAATAATTTACTATAGAAAAGGCAATCCCTGGCGCACTTAAAATTTGCGACAGTAGAAAATTATTTTTTGAATAATTTACTATAGAAAAGGCAATCCCTGGCGTAGTTAAAATTTGCGACAGTAGAAAATTATTTTTTGAATAATTTACTATAGAAAAGGCAATCCCTGGCGCAATTAAAATTTGCGACAGTATAAAATTATTTTTTGAATAATTTACTATAGAAAAGGCAATCCCTGGCGCAATTAAAATTTGCGACAGTAAAAAATTATTTTTTGAATAATTTACTATAGAAAAGGCAATCCCTGGCGTAATTAAAATTTGCGACAGTTGAAAATTATTTTGTGAGAAATTTACTATAGAAAAGGCAATCCCTGGCGTAATTAAAATTTGCGACAATTGAAAATTATTTTTTGAATAATTTACTATAGAAAAGGCAATCCCTGGCGCACTTAAAATTTGCGACAGTAGAAAATTATTTTTTGAAAAATTTACTATAGAAAAGGCAATCCCTGGCGCAATTAAAATTTGCGACAGTAGAAAATTATTTTTTGAATAATTTACTATAGAAAGGCAATCTCTGGCGCAATTACAATTTGCGACAGCTGAAAATTATTTTTTGAAAAATTTACTATAGAAAAGGCAATCCCTGGCGCAATTAAAATTTGCGACAGTATAAAATTATTTTTTGAATAATTTACTATATAAAAGGCAATCCCTGGCGCAATTAAAATTTGCGACAGTTGAAAATAATTTTTTGTATAATTTACTATAGAAAAGGCAATCGCTGGCGTAATTAAAATTTGCGACAGTAAAAAATTATTTTTTGAATAATTTAATATAGAAAAGGCAATCCCTGGCGCAATTAAAATTTGCGACAGTATAAAATTATTTTTTGAATAATTTACTATAGAAAAGGCAATCCCTGGCGTATTTTAAATTTGCGACAGTATAAAATTATTTTTTGAAAAATTTACTATAGAAAAGGCAATCCCTGGCGTAATTAAAATTTGCGACAGTTGAAAATTATTTTTTGAATAATTTACTATAGAAAAGGCAATCCCTGGCGTAATTAAAATTTGCGACAGTTGAAAATTATTTTTTGAATAATTTACTATAGAAAAGGCAATCCCTGGCGCACTTAAAATTTGCGACAGTAGAAAATTATTTTTTGAATAATTTGCTATAGAAAAGGCAATCCCTGGCGCACTTAAAATTTGCGACAGTAAAAAATTATTTTTTGAATAATTTACTATAGAAAAGGCAATCCCTGGGATATTTAAAATTTGCGACAGTATAAAATTATTTTTTGAATAATTTACTATAGAAAAGGCAATCCCTGGCGTAATTAAAATTTGCGACAGTATAAAATTATTTTTTGAATAATTTACTATAGAAAAGGCAATCCCTGGCGTACTTAAAATTTGCGACAGTTGAAAATTATTTTTTGAATAATTTACTATACAAAAGGCAATCCCTGGCGCAATTAAAATTTGCGACAGTATAAAATTATTTTTTGAATAATTTACAATATAAAAGGCAATCCCTGGTGTATTTAAAATTTGCGACAGTAGAAAATTATTTTTTGAATAATTTACTATAGAAAAGGCAATCCCTGGCGTAATTAAAATTTGCGACAGTAGAAAGTTATTTTTTGAATAATTTACTATAGAAAAGGCAATCCTTGGCGCAATTAAAACTTGCGATAGTAAAAAATTATTTTTTGAATAATTTACTATAGAAAAGGCAATCCCTGGCGTAATTAAAATTTGCGACAGTAGAAAATTATTTTTTGAATAATTTACTATAGAAAAGGCAATCCCTGGCGCAATTAAAACTTGCGATAGTAAAAAATTATTTTTTGAATAATTTACTATAGAAAAGGCAATCCCTGGCGCACTTAAAATTTGCGACAGTAGAAAATTGTTTTTTGAATAATTTACTATAGAAAAGGCAATCCCTGGCGCACTTAAAATTTGCGACAGTAGAAAATTATTTTTTGAATAATTTACTATAGAAAAGGCAATGCCTGGCGTAATTAAAATTTGCGACAGTAGAAAATTATTTTTTGAATTATTTACTATAGAAAAGTCAATCCCTGGCGCACTTAAAATTTGCGACAGTAGAAAATTATTTTTTGAATAATTTACTATAGAAAAGGCAATCCCTGGCGCAAGTAAAATTTGCGACAGTAGAAAATTATTTTTTGAAAAATTTACTATATAAAAGGCAATCACTGGCGTATTTAAAATTTGCGACAGTAGAAAATTATTTTTTGAATAATTTACTATAGAAAAGGCAATCCCTGGCGTAATTAAAATTTGCGACAGTAGAAAATTATTTTTTGAATAATTTACTATAGAAAAGGCAATCCCTGGCGCAATTAAAATTTGCGATAGTAAAAAATTATTTTTTGAATAATTTACTATAGAAAAGGCAATCCCTGGCGTAATTAAAATTTGCGACAGTATAAAATTATTTTTTGAATAATTTACTATAGAAAAGGCAATCCCTGGCCTATTTAAAATTTGCGACAGTAGAAAATTATTTTTTGAATAATTTACTATACAAAAGGCAATCCTTGGCGTAATTAAGATTTGCGACAGTAGAAAATTCTTTTTTGAATAATTTACTGTAGAAAAGGCAATCCCTGGCGCAATTAAAACTTGCGATAGTAAAAAATAATTTTTTGAATAATATACTATAGAAAAGGCAATCCCTGGCGCACTTAAAATTTGCGACAGTAGAAAATTATTTTTTGAATAATTTACTATAGAAAAGGCAATCCCTGGCGTAGTTAAAATTTGCGACAGTAGAAAATTATTTTTTGAATAATTTACTATAGAAAAGGCAATCCCTGGCGCAATTAAAATTTGCGACAGTATAAAATTATTTTTTGAATAATTTACTATAGAAAAGGCAATCCCTGGCGCAATTAAAATTTGCGACAGTAAAAAATTATTTTTTGAATAATTTACTATAGAAAAGGCAATCCCTGGCGTAATTAAAATTTGCGACAGTTGAAAATTATTTTGTGAGAAATTTACTATAGAAAAGGCAATCCCTGGCGTAATTAAAATTTGCGACAATTGAAAATTATTTTTTGAATAATTTACTATAGAAAAGGCAATCCCTGGCGCACTTAAAATTTGCGACAGTAGAAAATTATTTTTTGAAAAATTTACTATAGAAAAGGCAATCCCTGGCGCAATTAAAATTTGCGACAGTAGAAAATTATTTTTTGAATAATTTACTATAGAAAGGCAATCTCTGGCGCAATTACAATTTGCGACAGCTGAAAATTATTTTTTGAAAAATTTACTATAGAAAAGGCAATCCCTGGCGCAATTAAAATTTGCGACAGTATAAAATTATTTTTTGAATAATTTACTATATAAAAGGCAATCCCTGGCGCAATTAAAATTTGCGACAGTTGAAAATAATTTTTTGTATAATTTACTATAGAAAAGGCAATCGCTGGCGTAATTAAAATTTGCGACAGTAAAAAATTATTTTTTGAATAATTTAATATAGAAAAGGCAATCCCTGGCGCAATTAAAATTTGCGACAGTATAAAATTATTTTTGAATAATTTACTATAGAAAAGGCAATCCCTGGCGTATTTTAAATTTGCGACAGTATAAAATTATTTTTTGAAAAATTTACTATAGAAAAGGCAATCCCTGGCGTAATTAAAATTTGCGACAGTTGAAAATTATTTTTTGAATAATTTACTATAGAAAAGGCAATCCCTGGCGTAATTAAAATTTGCGACAGTTGAAAATTATTTTTTGAATAATTTACTATAGAAAAGGCAATCCCTGGCGCACTTAAAATTTGCGACAGTAGAAAATTATTTTTTGAATAATTTGCTATAGAAAAGGCAATCCCTGGCGCACTTAAAATTTGCGACAGTAAAAAATTATTTTTTGAATAATTTACTATAGAAAAGGCAATCCCTGGGATATTTAAAATTTGCGACAGTATAAAATTATTTTTTGAATAATTTACTATAGAAAAGGCAATCCTGGCGTAATTAAAATTTGCGACAGTATAAAATTATTTTTTGAATAATTTACTATAGAAAAGGCAATCCCTGGCGTACTTAAAATTTGCGACAGTTGAAAATTATTTTTTGAATAATTTACTATACAAAAGGCAATCCCTGGCGCAATTAAAATTTGCGACAGTATAAAATTATTTTTTGAATAATTTACTATATAAAAGGCAATCCCTGGTGTATTTAAAATTTGCGACAGTAGAAAATTATTTTTTGAATAATTTACTATAGAAAAGGCAATCCCTGGCGTAATTAAAATTTGCGACAGTAGAAAGTTATTTTTTGAATAATTTACTATAGAAAAGGCAATCCTTGGCGCAATTAAAACTTGCGATAGTAAAAAATTATTTTTTGAATAATTTACTATAGAAAAGGCAATCCCTGGCGTAATTAAAATTTGCGACAGTAGAAAATTATTTTTTGAATAATTTACTATAGAAAAGGCAATCCCTGGCGCAATTAAACCTTGCGATAGTAAAAAATTATTTTTTGAATAATTTACTATAGAAAAGGCAATCCCTGGCGCACTTAAAATTTGGCGACAGTAGAAAATTATTTTTTGAATAATTTACTATAGAAAAGGCAATCCCTGGCGCACTTAAAATTTGCGACAGTAGAAAATTATTTTTTGAATAATTTACTATAGAAAAGGCAATGCCTGGCGTAATTAAAATTTGCGACAGTAGAAAATTATTTTTTGAATTATTTACTATAGAAAAGGCAATCCCTGGCGCACTTAAAATTTGCGACAGTAGAAAATTATTTTTTGAATAATTTACTATAGAAAAGGCAATCCCTGGCGCAAGTAAAATTTGCGACAGTAGAAAATTATTTTTTGAAAAATTTACTATATAAAAGGCAATCACTGGCGTATTTAAAATTTGCGACAGTAAGAAAAGGCAATCCCTGACGTAATTAAAATTTGCGACAGTAGAAAATTATTTTTTGAATAATTTACTATAGAAAAGGCAATCCCTGGCGCAATTAAAATTTGCGATAGTAAAAAATTATTTTTTGAATAATTTACTATAGAAAAGACAATCCCTGGCGCAAGTAAAATTTGCGACAGTAGAAAATTATTTTTTGAAAAATTTACTATATAAAAGGCAATCACTGGCGTATTTAAAATTTGCGACAGTAAGAAAAGGCAATCCCTGACGTAATTAAAATTTGCGACAGTAGAAAATTATTTTTTGAATAATTTACTATACAAAAGGCAATCCCTGGCGTAATTAAGATTTGCGACAGTAGAAAATTCTTTTTTGAATAATTTACTGTAGAAAAGGCAATCCCTGGCGCAATTAAAACTTGCGATAGTAAAAAATAATTTTTTGAATAATATACTATAGAAAAGGCAATCCCTGGCGTAATTAAAATTTGCGACAGTAGAAAATTATTTTTTGAATAATTTACTGTAGAAAAGGCAATCCCTGGCGTAATTAAGATTTGCGACAGTAGAAAATTCTTTTTTGAATAATTTACTGTAGAAAAGGCAATCCCTGGCGCAATTAAAACTTGCGATAGTAAAAAATAATTTTTTGAATAATATACTATAGAAAAGGCAATCCCTGGCGTAATTAAAATTTGCGACAGTAGAAAATTATTTTTTGAATAATTTACTATACAAAAGGCAATCCCTGGCGTAATTAAGATTTGCGACAGTAGAAAATTCTTTTTTGAATAATTTACTGTAGAAAAGGCAATCCCTGGCGCAATTAAAACTTGCGATAGTAAAAAATAATTTTTTGAATAATATACTATAGAAAAGGCAATCCCTGGCGTAATTAAAATTTGCGACAGTAGAAAATTATTTTTTGAATAATTTACTGTAGAAAAGGCAATCCCTGACGCAATTAAAACTTGCGATAGTAAAAAATTATTTTTTGAATAATTTACTATAGCAAAGGCAATCCCTGACCTAATTAAAATTCGCGACAGTAGAAAATTATTTTTTGAATAATTTACTATACAAAAGGCAATCCCTGGCGTAATTAAGATTTGCGACAGTAGAAAATTCTTTTTTGAATAATTTACTGTAGAAAAGGCAATCCCTGGCGCAATTAAAACTTGCGATAGTAAAAAATAATTTTTTGAATAATATACTATAGAAAAGGCAATCCCTGGCGTAATTAAAATTTGCGACAGTAGAAAATTATTTTTTGAATAATTTACTGTAGAAAAGGCAATCCCTGACGCAATTAAAACTTGCGATAGTAAAAAATTATTTTTTGAATAATTTACTATAGCAAAGGCAATCCCTGGCGTAATTAAAATTTGCGACAGTAGAAAATTACTTTTTGAATAATTTACTATAGAAAAGGCAATCCCTGGCGCAATTAAAATTTGCGACAGTATAAAATTATTTTTTGAATAATTTACTATAGAAAAGGCAATCCCTGGCGTAATTAAAATTTGCGACAGTATAAAATTATTTTTTGAATAATTTACTATAGAAAAGGCAATCCCTGGCGCACTTAAAATTTGCGACAGTAGAAAATTATTTTTTGAATAATTTACTAGAGAAAAGGCAATCCTTGGCGCAATTAAAATTTGCGACAGTATAAAATTATTTTTTGAATAATTTACTATAGAAAAGGCAATCCCTGGCGGAATTAAAATTTGCGACAGTATAAAATTATTTTTTGAATAATTTACTATATAAAAGGCAATCCCTGGCGTATTTAAAATTTGCGACAGTAGAAAATTATTTTTTGAATAATTTACTATAGAAAAGGCAATCCCTGGCGTAATTAAAATTTGCGACAGTTGAAAATTATTTTTTGAATAATTTCCTGTAGAAAAGCAATCCCTGGCGCAATTAAAACTTGCGATAGTAAAAAATTATTTTTTAAATAATTTACTATAGAAAAGGCAATCCCTGGCGCACTTAAAATTTGCGACAGTAGAAAATTATTTTTTGAATAATTTACTATAGAAAAGGCAATCCCTGGTGCACTTAAAATTTGCGACAGTAAAAAATTATTTTTTGAATAATTTACTATAGAAAAGGCAATCCCTGGCGCAATTAAAATTTGCGACAGTATAAAATTATTTTTTGAAAAATTTACTATAGAAAAGGCAATCCCTGGCGTAATTAAAATTTGCGACAGTATAAAATTATTTTTTGAATAATTTACTATAGAAAAGGCAATCCCTGGCGCACTTAAAATTTGTGACAGTATAAAATTATTTTTTGAATAATTTACTATAGAAAAGACAATCCCTGGCGTAATTAAAATTTGCGACAGTAGAAAATTATTTTTTGAATAATTTACTATAGAAAAGGCAATCCCTGGCGCAATTAAAATTTGCGACAGTAAAAAATTATTTTTTGAATAATTTACTATAGAAACGGCAATCCCTGGCGTAATTAAAATTTGCGACAGTATAAAATTATTTTTTGAATAATTTACTATAGAAAAGGCAATCCCTGGCGCACTTAAAATTTGTGACAGTATAAAATTATTTTTTGAATAATTTACTATAGAAAAGACAATCCCTGGCGTAATTAAAATTTGCGACAGTAGAAAATTATTTTTTGAATAATTTACTATAGAAAAGGCAATCCCTGGCGCAATTAAAATTTGCGACAGTATAAAATTATTTTTTGAATAATTTACTATAGAAAAGGCAATCCCTGGCGCACTTAAAATTTGCGACAGTAGAAAATTATTTTTTGAATAATTTACTAGAGAAAAGGCAATCCTTGGCGCAATTAAAATTTGCGACAGTATAAAATTATTTTTTGAATAATTTACTATAGAAAAGGCAATCCCTGGCGGAATTAAAATTTGCGACAGTATAAAATTATTTTTTGAATAATTTACTATATAAAAGGCAATCCCTGGCGTATTTAAAATTTGCGACAGTAGAAAATTATTTTTTGAATAATTTACTATAGAAAAGGCAATCCCTGGCGTAATTAAAATTTGCGACAGTTGAAAATTATTTTTTGAATAATTTCCTGTAGAAAAGGCAATCCCTGGCGCAATTAAAACTTGCGATAGTAAAAAATTATTTTTTAAATAATTTACTATAGAAAAGGCAATCCCTGGCGCACTTAAAATTTGCGACAGTAGAAAATTATTTTTTGAATAATTTACTATAGAAAAGGCAATCCCTGGCGCACTTAAAATTTGCGACAGTAAAAAATTATTTTTTGAATAATTTACTATAGAAAAGGCAATCCCTGGCGCAATTAAAATTTGCGACAGTATAAAATTATTTTTTGAAAAATTTACTATAGAAAAGGCAATCCCTGGCGTAATTAAAATTTGCGACAGTATAAAATTATTTTTTGAATAATTTACTATAGAAAAGGCAATCCCTGGCGCACTTAAAATTTGTGACAGTATAAAATTATTTTTTGAATAATTTACTATAGAAAAGACAATCCCTGGCGTAATTAAAATTTGCGACAGTAGAAAATTATTTTTTGAATAATTTACTATAGAAAAGGCAATCCCTGGCGCAATTAAAATTTGCGACAGTAAAAAATTATTTTTTGAATAATTTACTATAGAAACGGCAATCCCTGGCGTAATTAAAATTTGCGACAGTAGAAAATTATTTTTTGAATAATTTCCTATAGAAAAAGCAATCCTTGGCGTAATTAAAATTTGCGACAGTAAAAAATTATTTTTTGAATAATTTACTATAGAAAAGGCAATCCCTGGCGTAATTAAAATTTGCGACAGTAAAAAATTATTTTTTGAATAATTTACTGTAGAAAAGGCAATCCCTGGCGCAATTAAAATTTGCGACAGTAAAAAATTATTTTTTGAATAATTTACTATAGAAAAGGCAATCCCTGGCGCACTTAAAAGTTGCGACAGTAGAAAATTATTTTTTGAATAATTTACTATAGAAAAGGCAATCCCTGGGATATTTAAAATTTGCGACAGTAAAAAATTATTTTTTGAATAATTTACTATAGAAAAGGCAATCCCTGGGATATTTAAAATTTGCGACAGTAGAAAATTATTTTTTGAATAATTTACTATATAAAAGGCAATCACTGGCTTAATTAAAATTTGCGACAGTTGAAAATTATTTTTTGAATAATTTACTATAGAAAAGGCAATCCCTGGCGTAATTAAAATTTGCGACAGTATAAAATTATTTTTTGAATAATTTACTATAGAAAAGTCAATCCCTGGCGCAATTAAAACTTGCGATAGTAAAAAATTATTTTTTGAATGATTTACTATAGAAAAGGCAATCCCTGGCGTAATTAAAATTTGCGACAGTAGAAAATTATTTTTTGAATAATTTACTATAGGAAAGGCAATCCCTGGCGCACTTAAAATTTGCGACAGTAGAAAATTATTTTTTGAATAATTTACTATAGAAAAGGCAATCCCTGGCGTAATTAAAATTTGCGACAGTAGAAAATTATTTTTTGAATAATTTACTATAGAAAAGGCAATCCCTGGCGTAATTAAAATTTGCGACAGTTGAAAACTATTTTTTGAATAATTTACTATAGAAAAGGCAATCCCTGGCGCAATTAAAATTTGCGACAGTAAAAAATAATTTTTTGAATAATTTACTATAGAAAAGGCAATCCCTGGCGTAATTAAAATTTGCGACAGTAGAAAATTATTTTTTGAATAATTTACTATAGAAAAGGCAATCCCTGGCGCAATTAAAACTTGCGATAGTAAAAAATTATTTTTTGAATAATTTACTATAGAGGAGGCAATCCCTGGCGCACTTAAAATTTGCGACAGTAGAAAATTATTTTTTGAATAATTTACTATAGAAAAGGCAATCCCTGGCGCACTTAAAATTTGCGACAGTAGAAAATTATTTTTTGAATAATTTACTATAGAAAAGGCAATGCCTGGCGTAATTAAAATTTGCGAGAGTAGAAAATTATTTTTTGAATTATTTACTATAGAAAAGGCAATCCCTGGCGCACTTAAAATTTGCGACAGTAGAAAATTATTTTATGAATAATTTACTATAGAAAAGGCAATCCCTGGCGCAATTAAAATTTGCGACAGTATAAAATTATTTTTTGAAAAATTTACTATATAAAAGGCAATCACTGGCGTATTTAAAATTTGCGACAGTAGAAAATTATTTTTTGAATAATTTACTATAGAAAAGGCAATCCCTGGCGTAATTAAAATTTGCGACAGTAGAAAATTATTTTTTGAATAATTTACTATAGAAAAGGCAATCCCTGTCGCAATTAAAATTTGCGATAGTAAAAAATTATTTTTTGAATAATTTACTATAGAAAAGGCAATCCCTGGCGTAATTAAAATATGCGACAGTATAAAATTATTTTTTGAATAATTTACTATAGAAAAGGCAATCCCTGGCGTATTTAAAATTTGCGACAGTAGAAAATTATTTTTTGAATAATTTACTATACAAAAGGCAATCCCTGGCGTAATTAAGATTTGCGACAGTAGAAAATTATTTTTTGAATAATTTACTGTAGAAAAGGCAATCCCTGGCGCAATTAAAACTTGCGATAGTAAAAAATTATTTTTTGAATAATATACTATAGAAAAGGCAACCCTGGCGCACTTAAAATTTGCGACAGTAGAAAATTATTTTTTGAATAATTTACTATAGAAAAGGCAATCCCTGGCGCACTTAAAATTTGCGACAGTAGAAAATTATTTTTTGAATAATTTACTATAGAAAATGCAATCCCTGGCGTAGTTAAAATTTGCGACAGTAGAAAATTATTTTTTGAATAATTTACTATAGAAAAGGCAATCCCTGGCGCAATTAAAATTTGCGACAGTATAAAGTTATTTTTTGAATAATTTACTATAGAAAAGGCAATCCCTGGCGCAATTAAAATTTGCGACAGTAAAAAATTATTTTTTGAATAATTTACTATAGAAAAGGCAATCCCTGGCGTAATTAAAATTTGCGACAGTTGAAAATTATTTTGTGAGAAATTTCCTATAGAAAAGGCAATCCCTGGCGTAATTAAAATTTGCGACAGTTGAAAATTATTTTTTGAATAATTTACTATAGAAATGGCAATCCCTGGCACACTTAAAATTTGCGACAGTAGAAAATTATTTTTTGAAAAATTTACTATAGAAAAGGCAATCCCTGGCGCAATTAAAATTTGCGACAGTAGAAAATTATTTTTTGAATAATTTACTATAGAAAAGGCAATGCCTGGCGTAATTAAAATTTGCGACAGTAGAAAATTATTTTTTGAATTATTTACTATAGAAAAGGCAATCCCTGGCGCAGTTAAAATTTGCGACAGTATAACATTATTTTTTGAAAAATTTACTATATAAAAGGCAATCACTGGCGTATTTAAAATTTGCGACAGTAGAAAATTATTTTTTGAATAATTTACTATAGAAAAGGCAATCCCTGGCGTAATTAAAATTTGCGACAGTAAAAAATTATTTTTTGAATAATTTACTATAGAAAAGGCAATCCCTGGCGCACTTAAAATTTGCGACAGTAAAAAATTATTTTTTGAATAATTTACTATATAAAAGGCAATCCCTGGCGTAATTAAAATTTGTGACAGTAGAAAATTATTTTTTGAATAATTTACTATAGAAAAGGCAATCCCTGGCGCACTTAAAATTTGCGACAGTAGAAAATTATTTTTTGAATAATTTACTATAGAAAAGGCAATACCTGGCGTAATTAAAATTTGCGACAGTAGAAAATTATTTTTTGAATAATTTACTATAGAAAAGGCAATCCCTGGCGTAATTAAAATTTGCGACAGTTGAAAATTATTTTTTGAATAATTTACTATAGAAAAGGCAATCCCTGGCGCAATTAAAATTTTTGACAATAAAAAATAATTTTTTGAATAATTTACTATATAAAAGGCAATCCCTGGCGCACTTAAAATTTGCGACAGTAAAAAATTATTTTTTGAATAATTTACTATATAAAAGGCAATCCCTGGCGTAATTAAAATTTGCGACAGTAAAAAATTATTTTTTGAATAATTTACTATAGAAAAGGCAATCCCTGGCGCAATTAAAACTTCCGATAGTATAAAATTATTTTTTGAATAATTTACTGTAGAAAATTCAATCGCTGGCGCAATTAAAACTTACGATAGTAAAAAATTATTTTTTGAATAATTTACTATAGAAAAGGCAATCCCTGGCGCAATTAAAATTTGCGACAGTAGAAAATTATTTTTTGAATAATTTACTTTAGAAAAGGCAATCCCTGGCGCACTTAAAATTTGCGACAGTAAAAAATTATTTTTTGAATATTTTACTATAGAAAAGGCAATCCCTGGCGCAATTAAAATTTGCGACAGTAAACAATTATTTTTTGAGTAATTTACTATATAAAAGGCAATCCCTGGCGCAATTAAAATTTGCGACAGTTGAAAATTATTTTTTGAATAATTTACTATAGAAAAGGCAATCCCTGGCGCAATTAAAATTTGCGACAGTAAAAAATTATTTTTTGAATAATTTACTATATAAAAGGCAATCCCTGGCGCAATTAAAATTTGCGACAGTTGAAAATTATTTTTTGAATAATTTACTATAGAAAAGGCAATCCCTGGCGTAATTAAAATTTCCGACAGTAAAAAATTATTTTTTGAATAATTTACTATAGAAAAGGCAATACCTGGCGTAATTAAAATTTGCGACAGTTGAAAATTATTTTTTGAATAATTTACTATAGAAAAGGCAATCCCTGGCGTAATTAAAATTTGCGACAGTTGAAAATTATTTTTTGAATAATTTACTATAGAAAAGGCAATCCCTAGCGTATTTAAAATTTCCGACAGTAAGAAATTAATTTGTGAGAAATTTACTATATAAAAGGCAATCCCTGGCGTAATTAAAATTTGCGATAGTATAAAATTATCTTTTGAATAATTTACTATAGAAAAGGCAATCCCTGGCGTAATTAAAATTTGCGACAGTTGAAAATTATTTTTTGAATAATTTACTATAGAAAAGGCAATCCCTGGCGTAATTAAAATTTGCGACAGCTGAAAATTATTTTTTGAATAATTTACTATATAAAAGGCAATCCCTGGCGTATTTAAAATTATTTTTTGAATAATTTACTATAGAAAAGGCTATCCCTGGCGCACTGAAAATTTGCGACAGTATAAAATTATTTTTTGAATAATTTACTATATAAAAGGCAATCCCTGGGGCAATAAAAATTTGCGACAGTTGAAAATTATTTTTTGAATAATTTACTATAGAAAAGGCAATCCCTGGCGCAATTAAAATTTGCGACAGTAAAAAATTATTTTTTGAATAATTTACTATAGAAAAGGCAATCCCTGGCGTAATTAAAATTTGCGACAGTTGAAAATTATTTTGTGAGAAATTTACTATAGAAAAGGCAATCCCTGGCGTAATTAAAATTTGCGACAGTTGAAAATTATTTTTTGAATAATTTACTATAGAAAAGGCAATACCTGGCGCACTTAAAATTTGCGACAGTATAAAATTATTTTTTGAATAATTTACTATATAAAAGGCAATCCCTGGGGCAATAAAAATTTGCGACAGTTGAAAATTATTTTTTGAATAATTTACTATAGAAAAGGCAATCCCTGGCGTAATTAAAATTTGCGACAGTATAAAATTATTTTTTGAATAATTTACTATAGAAAAGGCAATCCCTGGCGTATTTAAAATTTGCGACAGTAGAAAATTATTTTTTGAATAATTTACTATACAAAAGGTAATCCCTGGCGTAATTAAGATTTGCGACAGTAGAAAATTATTTTTTGAATAATTTACTGTAGAAAAGGCAATCCCTGGCGCAATTAAAACTTGCGATAGTAAAAAATTATTTTTTGAATAATATACTATAGAAAAGGCAACCCTGGCGCACTTAAAATTTGCGACAGTAGAAAATTATTTTTTGAATAATTTACTATAGAAAAGGCAATCCCTGGCGCACTTAAAATTTGCGACAGTAGAAAATTATTTTTTGAATAATTTACTATAGAAAAGGCAATCCCTGGCGTAGTTAAAATTTGCGACAGTAGAAAATTATTTTTTGAATAATTTACTATAGAAAAGGCAATCCCTGGCGCAATTAAAATTTGCGACAGTATAAAATTATTTTTTGAATAATTTACTATAGAAAAGGCAATCCCTGGCGCAATTAAAATTTGCGACAGTAAAAAATTATTTTTTGAATAATTTACTATAGAAAAGGCAATCCCTGGCGTAATTAAAATTTGCGACAGTTGAAAATTATTTTGTGAGAAATTTGCTATAGAAAAGGCAATCCCTGGCGTAATTAAAATTTGCGACAGTTGAAAATTATTTTTTGAATAATTTACTATAGAAATGGCAATCCCTGGCACACTTAAAACTTGCGACAGTAGAAAATTATTTTTTGAAAAATTTACTATAGAAAAGGCAATCCCTGGCGCAATTAAAATTTGCGACAGTAGAAAATTATTTTTTGAATAATTTACTATAGAATAGGCAATCCCTGGCGCAATTACAAATTGCGACAGCTGAAAATTATTTTTTGAATAATTTACTATAGAAAAGGCAATCCCTGGCGCAATTAAAATTTGCGACAGTATAAAATTATTTTTTGAATAATTTACTATCTAAAAGGCAATCCCTGGCGCAATTAAAATTTGCGACAGTTGAAAATAATTTTTTGTATAATTTACTATAGAAAAGGCAATCCCTGGCGTAATTAAAATTTGCGACAGTAAAAAATTATTTTTTGAATAATTTAATATAGAAAAGGCAATCCCTGGCGCAATTAAAATTTGCGACAGTATAAAATTATTTTTTGAATAATTTACTATAGAAAAGGCAATCCCTGGCGTATTTTAAATTTGCGACAGTATAAAATTATTTTTTGAAAAATTTACTATAGAAAAGGCAATCCCTGGCGTAATTAAAATTTGCGACAGTTGAAAATTATTTTTTGAATAATTTACTATAGAAAAGGCAATTCCTGGCGTAATTAAAATTTGCGACAGTTGAAAATTATTTTTTGAATAATTTAGTATAGAAAAGGCAATCCCTGGCGCACTTAAAATTTGCGACAGTAGAAAATTATTTTTTGAATAATTTGCTATAGAAAAGGCAATCCCTGGCGCACTTAAAATTTGCGACAGTAAAAAATTATTTTTTGAATAATTTACTATAGAAAAGGCAATCCCTGGGATATTTAAAATTTGCGACAGTATAAAATTATTTTTTGAATAATTTACTATAGAAAAGGCAATCCCTGGCGTAATTAAAATTTGCGACAGTATAAAATTATTTTTTGAATAATTTACTATAGAAAAGGCAATCCCTGGCGTACTTAAAATTTGGGACAGTAGAAAATTATTTTTTGAATAATTTACTATAGAAAAGGCAATCCCTGGCGCAATTAAAATTTGCGACAGTATAAAATTATTTTTTTAATAATTTACTATATAAAAGGCAATCCCTGGTGTATTTAAAATTTGCGACAGTAGAAAATTATTTTTTGAATAATTTACTATAGAAAAGGCAATCCCTGGCGTAATTAAAATTTGCGACAGTAGAAAATTATTTTTTGAATAATTTACTATAGAAAAGGCAATCCCTGGCGCAATTAAAACTTGCGATAGTAAAAAATTATTTTTTGAATAATTTACTATAGAAAAGGCAATCCCTGGCGTAATTAAAATTTGCGACAGTAGAAAATTATTTTTTGAATAATTTACTATAGAAAAGGCAATCCCTGGCGTAATTAAAATTTGCGACAGTAGAAAATTATTTTTTGAATAATTTACTATAGAAAAGGCAATCCCTGTCGCAATTAAAATTTGCGATAGTAAAAAATTATTTTTTGAATAATTTACTATAGAAAAGGCAATCCCTGGCGTAATTAAAATTTGCGACAGTATAAAATTATTTTTTGAATAATTTACTATAGAAAAGGCAATCCCTGGCGTATTTAAAATTTGCGACAGTAGAAAATTATTTTTTGAATAATTTACTATACAAAAGGCAATCCCTGGCGTAATTAAGATTTGCGACAGTAGAAAATTATTTTTTGAATAATTTACTGTAGAAAAGGCAATCCCTGGCGCAATTAAAACTTGCGATAGTAAAAAATTATTTTTTGAATAATATACTATAGAAAAGGCAACCCTGGCGCACTTAAAATTTGCGACAGTAGAAAATTATTTTTTGAATAATTTACTATAGAAAAGGCAATCCCTGGCGCACTTAAAATTTGCGACAGTAGAAAATTATTTTTTGAATAATTTACTATAGAAAAGGCAATCCCTGGCGTAGTTAAAATTTGCGACAGTAGAAAATTATTTTTTGAATAATTTACTATAGAAAAGGCAATCCCTGGCGCAATTAAAATTTGCGACAGTATAAAATTATTTTTTGAATAATTTACTATAGAAAAAGCAATCCCTGGCGCAATTAAAATTTGCGACAGTAAAAAATTATTTTTTGAATAATTTACTATAGAAAAGGCAATCCCTGGCGTAATTAAAATTTGCGACAGTTGAAAATTATTTTGTGAGAAATTTGCTATAGAAAAGGCAATCCCTGGCGTAATTAAAATTTGCGACAGTTGAAAATTATTTTTTGAATAATTTACTATAGAAATGGCAATCCCTGGCACACTTAAAATTTGCGACAGTAGAAAATTATTTTTTGAAAAATTTACTATAGAAAAGGCAATCCCTGGCGCAATTAAAATTTGCGACAGTAGAAAATTATTTTTTGAATAATTTACTATAGAATAGGCAATCCCTGTCGCAATTACAATTTGCGACAGCTGAAAATTATTTTTTGAATAATTTACTATAGAAAAGGCAATCCCTGGCGCAATTAAAATTTGCGACAGTATAAAATTTTTTTTTGAATAATTTACTATCTAAAAGGCAATCCCTGGCGCAATTAAAATTTGCGACAGTTGAAAATAATTTTTTGTATAATTTACTATAGAAAAGGCAATCCCTGGCGTAATTAAAATTTGCGACAGTAAAAAATTATTTTTTGAATAATTTAATATAGAAAAGGCAATCTCTGGCGCAATTAAAATTTGCGACAGTATAAAATTATTTTTTGAATAATTTACTATAGAAAAGGCAATCCCTGGCGTATTTTAAATTTGCGACAGTATAAAATTATTTTTTGAAAAATTTACTATAGAAAAGGCAATCCCTGGCGTAATTAAAATTTGCGACAGTTGAAAATTATTTTTTGAATAATTTACTATAGAAAAGGCAATTCCTGGCGTAATTAAAATTTGCGACAGTTGAAAATTATTTTTTGAATAATTTAGTATAGAAAAGGCAATCCCTGGCGCACTTAAAATTTGCGACAGTAGAAAATTATTTTTTGAATAATTTGCTATAGAAAAGGCAATCCCTGGCGCACTTAAAATTTGCGACAGTAAAAAATTATTTTTTGAATAATTTACTATAGAAAAGGCAATCCCTGGGATATTTAAAATTTGCGACAGTATAAAATTATTTTTTGAATAATTTACTATAGAAAAGGCAATCCCTGGCGTAATTAAAATTTGCGACAGTATAAAATTATTTTTTGAATAATTTACTATAGAAAAGGCAATCCCTGGCGTACTTAAAATTTGGGACAGTAGAAAATTATTTTTTGAATAATTTACTATAGAAAAGGCAATCCCTGGCGCAATTAAAATTTGCGACAGTATAAAATTATTTTTTTAATAATTTACTATATAAAAGGCAATCCCTGGTGTATTTAAAATTTGCGACAGTAGAAAATTATTTTTTGAATAATTTACTATAGAAAAGGCAATCCCTGGCGTAATTAAAATTTGCGACAGTAGAAAATTATTTTTTGAATAATTTACTATAGAAAAGGCAATCCCTGGCGCAATTAAAACTTGCGATATTAAAAAATTATTTTTTGAATAATTTACTATAGAAAAGGCAATCCCTGGCGTAATTAAAATTTGCGACAGTAGAAAATTATTTTTTGAATAATTTACTATAGAAAAGGCAATCCCTGGCGCAATTAAAACTTGCGATAGTAAAAAATTATTTTTTGAATAATTTACTATAGAAAAGGCAATCCCTGGCGCACTTAAAATTTGCGACAGTAGAAAATTATTTTTTGAATAATTTACTATAGAAAAGGCAATCCCTGGCGCAATTAAAATTTGCGACAGTATAAAATTATTTTTTGAAAAATTTACTATATAAAAGGCAATCACTGGCGTATTTAAAATTTGCGACAGTAGAAAATTATTTTTTGAATAATTTACTATAGAAAAGGCAATCCCTGGCGTAATTAAAATTTGCGACAGTAGAAAATTATTTTTTGAATAATTTACTATAGAAAAGGCAATCCCTGGCGCAATTAAAATTTGCGATAGTAAAAAATTATTTTTTGAATAATTTACTATAGAAAAGGCAATACCTGGCGTAATTAAAATTTGCGACAGTATAAAATTATTTTTTGAATAATTTACTATAGAAAAGGCAATCCCTGGCGCATTTAAAATTTGCGACAGTAGAAAATTATTTTTTGAATAATTTACTATACAAAAGGCAATCCCTGGCGTAATTAAGATTTGCGACAGTAGAAAATTATTTTTTGAATAATTTACTGTAGAAAAGGCAATACCTGGCGTAATTAAAATTTGCGACAGTATAAAATTATTTTTTGAATAATTTACTATAGAAAAGGCAATCCCTGGCGCATTTAAAATTTGCGACAGTAGAAAATTATTTTTTGAATAATTTACTATACAAAAGGCAATCCCTGGCGTACTTAAAATTTGGGACAGTAGAAAATTATTTTTTGAATAATTTACTATAGAAAAGGCAATCCCTGGCGCAATTAAAATTTGCGACAGTATAAAATTTTTTTTTTTATAATTTACTATATAAAAGGCAATCCCTGGTGTATTTAAAATTTGCGACAGTAGAAAATTATTTTTTGAATAATTTGCTATAGAAAAGGCAATCCCTGGCGCACTTAAAATTTGCGACAGTAAAAAATTATTTTTTGAATAATTTACTATAGAAAAGGCAATCCCTGGGATATTTAAAATTTGCGACAGTATAAAATTATTTTTTGAATAATTTACTATAGAAAAGGCAATCCCTGGCGTAATTAAAATTTGCGACAGTATAAAATTATTTTTTGAATAATTTACTATAGAAAAGGCAATCCCTGGCGTACTTAAAATTTGGGACAGTAGAAAATTATTTTTTGAATAATTTACTATAGAAAAGGCAATCCCTGGCGCAATTAAAATTTGCGACAGTATAAAATTATTTTTTTAATAATTTACTATATAAAAGGCAATCCCTGGTGTATTTAAAATTTGCGACAGTAGAAAATTATTTTTTGAATAATTTACTATAGAAAAGGCAATCCCTGGCGTAATTAAAATTTGCGACAGTAGAAAATTATTTTTTGAATAATTTACTATAGAAAAGGCAATCCCTGGCGCAATTAAAACTTGCGATAGTAAAAAATTATTTTTTGAATAATTTACTATAGAAAAGGCAATCCCTGGCGTAATTAAAATTTGCGACAGTAGAAAATTATTTTTTGAATAATTTACTATAGAAAAGGCAATCCCTGGCGCAATTAAAACTTGCGATAGTAAAAAATTATTTTTTGAATAATTTACTATAGAAAAGGCAATCCCTGGCGCACTTAAAATTTGCGACAGTAGAAAATTATTTTTTGAATAATTTACTATAGAAAAGGCAATCCCTGGCGCAATTAAAATTTGCGACAGTATAAAATTATTTTTTGAAAAATTTACTATATAAAAGGCAATCACTGGCGTATTTAAAATTTGCGACAGTAGAAAATTATTTTTTGAATAATTTACTATAGAAAAGGCAATCCCTGGCGTAATTAAAATTTGCGACAGTAGAAAATTATTTTTTGAATAATTTACTATAGAAAAGGCAATCCCTGGCGCAATTAAAATTTGCGATAGTAAAAAATTATTTTTTGAATAATTTACTATAGAAAAGGCAATACCTGGCGTAATTAAAATTTGCGACAGTATAAAATTATTTTTTGAATAATTTACTATAGAAAAGGCAGTCCCTGGCGCATTTAAAATTTGCGACAGTAGAAAATTATTTTTTGAATAATTTACTATACAAAAGGCAATCCCTGGCGTAATTAAGATTTGCGACAGTAGAAAATTATTTTTTGAATAATTTACTGTAGAAAAGGCAATCCCTGGCGCAATTAAAACTTGCGATAGTAAAAAATTATTTTTTGAATAATGTACTATAGAAAAGGCAATCCCTGGCGCACTTAAAATTTGCGACAGTAGAAAATTATTTTTTGAATAATTTACTATAGAAAAGGCAATCCCTGGCGCACTTAAAATTTGCGACAGTAGAAAATTATTTTTTGAATAATTTACTATAGAAAAGGCAATCCCTGGCGTAGTTAAAATTTGCGACAGTAGAAAATTATTTTTTGAATAATTTACTATAGAAAAGGCAATCCCTGGCGCAATTAAAATTTGCGACAGTATAAAATTATTTTTTGAATAATTTATTATAGAAAAGGCAATCCCTGGCGTAATTAAAATTTGCGACAGTATAAAATTATTTTTTGAATAATTTACTATAGAAAAGGCAATCCCTGGCGTAATTAAAATTTGCGACAGTTGAAAATTATTTTTTGAATAATTTACTATAGAAAAGGCAATCCCTGGGATATTTAAAATTTGCGACAGTAAAAAATTATTTTTTGAATAATTTACTATAGAAAAGGCAATCCCTGGCGTAATTAAAATTTGCGACAGTATAAAATTAATTTTTGAAAAATTTACTATATAAAAGGCAATCCCTGGCGCACTTAAAATTTGCGACAGTATAAAATTATTTTTTGAATAATTTACTATAGAAAAGGCAATCCCTGGCGTAATTAAAATTTGCGTTAGTAAAAAATTATTTTTTGAATAATTTACTATAGAAAAGGCAATCCCTGGCGCAATTAAAATTTGCGACAGTATAAAATTATTTTTTGAATAATTTACTATAGAAAAGGCAATCCCTGTCGTAATTGAAATTTGCGACAATATAAAATTATTTTTTGAATAATTTACTATAGAAAAGGCAATCCCTGGCGCAATTAAAATTTGCGACAGTATAAAATTATTTTTTGAATAATTTACTATAGAAAAGGCAATCCCTGGCGTAATTAAAATTTGCGACAGTATAAAATTAATTTTTGAAAAATTTACTATATAAAAGGCAATCCCTGGCGTAATTAAAATTTGCGACAGTAGAATATTATTTTTTGAATAATTTACTGTAGAAAAGGCAATCCCTGACGCAATTAAAACTTGCGATAGTAAAAAATTATTTTTTGAATAATTTACTATAGCAAAGGCAATCCCTGGCGTAATTAAAATTTGCAACAGTAGAAAATTACTTTTTGAATAATTTACTATATAAAAGGCAATCCCTGGCGCAATTAAAATTTGCGACAGTATAAAATTATTTTTTGAATAATTTACTATAGAAAAAGCAATCCCTGGCGTAATTAAAATTTGCGACAGTATAAAATTATTTTTTGAATAATTTACTATAGAAAAGGCAATCCCTGGCGCACTTAAAATTTGCGACAGTAGAAAATTATTTTTTGAATAATTTACTAGAGAAAAGGCAATCCCTGGCGCAATTAAAATTTGCGACAGTATAAAATTATTTTTTGAATAATTTACTATAGAAAAGGCAATCCCTGGCGGAATTAAAATTTGCGACAGTATAAAATTATTTTTTGAATAATTTACTATATAAAAGGCAATCCCTGGCGTATTTAAAATTTGCGACAGTAGAAAATTATTTTTTGAATAATTTACTATAGAAAAGGCAATCCCTGGCGTAATTAAAATTTGCGACAGTTGAAAATTATTTTTTGAATAATTTACTGTAGAAAAGGCAATCCCTGGCGCAATTAAAACTTGCGCTAGTAAAAAATTATTTTTTGAATAATTTACTATAGAAAAGGCAATCCCTGGCGCACTTAAAATTTGCGACAGTAGAAAATTATTTTTTGAATAATTTACTATAGAAACGGCAATCCCTGGCGTAATTAAAATTTGCGACAGTATAAAATTATTTTTTGAATAATTTACTATAGAAAAGGCAATCCCTGGCGCACTTAAAATTTGCGACAGTATAAAATTATTTTTTGAATAATTTACTATAGAAAGGGCAATCCCTGGCGTAATTAAAATTTGCGACAGTAGAAAATTATTTTTTGAATAATTTACTATAGAAAAGGCAATCCCTGGTGCAATTAAAATTTGCGACAGTAAAAAATTATTTTTTGAATAATTTACTATAGAAACGGCAATCCCTGGCGTAATTAAAATTTGCGACAGTAGAAAATTATTTTTTGAATAATTTCCTATAGAAAAGGCAATCCCTGGCTTAATTAAAATTTGCGACAGTAAAAAATTATTTTTTGAATAATTTACTATAGAAAAGGCAATCCCTGGCGCACTTAAAATTTGCGACAGTAGAAAATTATTTTTTGAATAATTTACTATAGAAAAGGCAATCCCTGGCGTAATTAAAATTTGCGACAGTAGAAAATTATTTTTTGAATAATTTACTATAGAAAAGGCAATCCCTGGCGCACTTAAAATTTGCGACAGTAGAAAATTATTTTTTGAATAATTTACTATAGAAAAGGCAATCCCTGGCGTAATTAAAATTTGCGACAGTAAAAAATTATTTTTTGAATAATTTACTATATAAAAGGCAATCCCTGGCGTAATTAAAATTTGCGACAGTTGAAAATTATTTTTTGAATAATTTACTGTAGAAAAGGCAATCCCTGGCGCACTTAAAATTTGCGAAAGTAAAAAATTATTTTTTGAATAATTTACTATAGAAAAGGCAATCCCTGGCGCAATTAAAACTTCCGATAGTATAAAATTATTTTTTGAATAATTTACTGTAGAAAAGGCAATCGCTGGCGCAATTAAAACTTGCGATAGTAAAAAATTATTTTTTGAATAATTTACTATAGAAAAGGCAATCCCTGGCGCACTTAAAATTTGCGACAGTAGAAAATTATTTTTTGAATAATTTACTATAGAAAAGGCAATCCCTGGCGTAATTAAAATTTGCGACAGTAAAAAATAATTTTTTGAATAATTTACTATATAAAAGGCAATCCCTGGCGTAATTAAAATTTGCGACAGTTGAAAATTATTTTTTGAATAATTTACTGTAGAAAAGGCAATCCCTGGCGCACTTAAAATTTGCGACAGTAAAAAATAATTTTTTGAATAGTTTACTATAGAAAAGGCAATCCCTGGCGCAATTAAAACTTCCGATAGTATAAAATTATTTTTTGAATAATTTACTGTAGAAAAGGCAATCGCTGGCGCAATTAAAACTTGCGATAGTAAAAAATTATTTTTTGAATAATTTACTATAGAAAAGGCAATCCCTGGGATATTTAAAATTTGCGACAGTAGAAAATTATTTTTTGAATAATTTACTATGGAAAAGGCAATCCCTGGGATATTTAAACTTTGCGACAGTAGAAAATTATTTTTTGAATAATTTACTATATAAAAGGCAATCACTGGCGTAATTAAAATTTGCGACAGTTGAAAATTATTTTTTGAATAATTTACTATAGAAAAGGCAATTCCTGGCGTAATTAAAATTTGCGACAGTATAAAATTATTTTTTGAATAATTTACTATAGAAAAGTCAATCCCTGGCGCAGTTAAAACTTGCGATAGTAAAAAATTATTTTTTGAATGATTTACTATAGAAAAGGCAATCCCTGGCGTAATTAAAATTTGCGACAGTAGAAAATTATTTTTTGAATAATTTACTATAGAAAAGGCAATCCCTGGCGCACTTAAAATTTGCGACAGTAGAAAATTATTTTTTGAATAATTTACTATAGAAAAGGCAATCCCTGGCGTAATTAAAATTTGCGACAGTAGAAAATTATTTTTTGAATAATTTACTATAGAAAAGGCAATCCCTGGCGTAATTAAAATTTGCGACAGTTGAAAATTATTTTTTGAATAATTTACTATAGAAAAGGCAATCCCTGGCGCAATTAAAATTTGCGACAGTAAAAAATTATTTTTTGAATACTTTACTATATAAAAGGCAATCCCTGGCGCACTTAAAATTTGCGACAGTAAAAAATTATTTTTTGAATAATTTACTATATAAAAGGCAATCCCTGGCGTAATTAAAATTTGCGACTGTTGAAAATTATTTTTTGAATAATTTACTGTAGAAAAGGCAATCCCTGGCGCACTTAAAATTTGCGACAGTAAAAAATTATTTTTTGAATAATTTACTATAGAAAAGGCAATCCCTGGCGCAATTAAAACTTCCGATAGTATAAAATTATTTTTTGAATAATTTACTGTAGAAAAGACAATCGCTGGCGCAATTAAAACTTGCGATAGTAAAAAATTATTTTTTGAATAATTTACTATAGAAAAGGCAATCCCTGGCGTAATTAAAATTTGCGACAGTAGAAAATTATTTTTTGAATAATTTACTATAGAAAAGGCAATCCCTGGCGCACTTAAAATTTGCGACAGTAGAAAATTATTTTTTGAATAATTTACTATAGAAAAGGCAATCCCTGGCGCAATTAAAATTTGCGACAGTACAAAATTATTTTTTGAATAATTTACTATAGAAACGGCAATCCCTGGCGTAATTAAAATTTGCGACAGTAGAAAATTATTTTTTGAATAATTTACTGTAGAAAAGGCAATCCCTGGCGCAATTAAAATTTGCGACAGTAAAACATTATTTTTTGAATAATTTACTATAGAAAAGGCAATCCCTGGCGCACTTAAATTTTGCGACAGTAGAAAATTATTTTTTGAATAATATACTATAGAAAAGGCAATCCCTGGGATATTTAAAATTTGCGACAGTAAAAAATTATTTTTTGAATAATTTACTATAGAAAAGGCAATCCCTGGGATATTTAAAATTTGCGACAGTAGAAAATTATTTTTTGAATAATTTACTATATAAAAGGCAATCACTGGCGTAATTAAAATTTGCGACAGTATAAAATTATTTTTTGAATAATTTACTATAGAAAAGGCAATCCCTGGCGTAATTAAAATTTGCGACAGTAGAAAATTATTTTTTGAATAATTTACTATAGAAAAGGCAATCCCTGGCGCAATTAAAATTTGCGACAGTACAAAACTATTTTTTGAATAATTTACTATAGAAACGGCAATCCCTGGCGTAATTAAAATTTGCGACAGTAGAAAATTATTTTTTGAATAATTTCCTATAGAAAAGGCAATCCCTGGCGTAATTAAAATTTGCGAGAGTAAAAAATTATTTTTTGAATAATTTACTATAGAAAAGGCAATCCCTGGCGTAATTAAAATTTGCGACAGTAAAAAATTATTTTTTGAATAATTTACTGTAGAAAAGGCAATCCCTGGCGCAATTAAAATTTGCGACAGTAAAACATTATTTTTTGAATAATTTACTATAGAAAAGGCAATCCCTGGCGCACTTAAATTTTGCGACAGTAGAAAATTATTTTTTGAATAATATACTATAGAAAAGGCAATCCCTGGGATATTTAAAATTTGCGACAGTAAAAAATTATTTTTTGAATAATTTACTATAGAAAAGGCAATCCCTGGGATATTTAAAATTTGCGACAGTAGAAAATTATTTTTTGAATAATTTACTATATAAAAGGCAATCACTGGCGTAATTAAAATTTGCGACAGTTGAAAATTATTTTTTGAATAATTTACTATAGAAATCCCTGGCGTAATTAAAATTTGCGACAGTATAAAATTATTTTTTGAATAATTTACTATAGAAAAGTCAATCCCTGTCGCAATTAAAACTTGCGATAGTAAAAAATTATTTTTTGAATGATTTACTATAGAAAAGGCAATCCCTGGCGTAATTAAAATTTGCGACAGTAGAAAATTATTTTTTGAATAATTTACTATAGAAAAGGCAATCCCTGGCGTAATTAAAATTTGCGACAGTTGAAAATTATTTTTTGAATAATTTACTATAGAAAAGGCAATCCCTGGCGCAATTAAAATTTGCGACAGTAAAAAATTATTTTTTGAATAATTTACTATATAAAAGGCAATCCCTGGCGCACTTAAAATTTGCGACAGTAAAAAATTATTTTTTGAATAATTTACTATATAAAAGGCAATCCCTGGCGTAACTAAAATTTGCGACAGTTGAAAATTATTTTTTGAATAATTTACTGTAGAAATGGCAATCCCTGGCGCACTTAAAATTTGCGACAGTAAAAAATTATTTTTTGAATAATTTACTATAGAAAAGGCAATCCCTGGCGTAATTAAAATTTGCGACAGTAAAAAATTATTTTTTGAATAATTTACTGTAGAAAAGGCAATCCCTGGCGCAATTAAAATTTGCGACAGTAAAACATTATTTTTTGAATAATTTACTATAGAAAAGGCAATCCCTGGCGCACTTAAATTTTGCGACAGTAGAAAATTATTTTTTGAATAATATACTATAGAAAAGGCAATCCCTGGGATATTTAAAATTTGCGACAGTAAAAAATTATTTTTTGAATAATTTACTATAGAAAAGGCAATCCCTGGGATATTTAAAATTTGCGACAGTAGAAAATTATGTTTTGAATAATTTACTATATAAAAGGCAATCACTGGCGTAATTAAAATTTGCGACAGTATAAAATTATTTTTTGAATAATTTACTATAGAAAAGGCAATCCCTGGCGTAATTAAAATTTGCGACAGTAGAAAATTATTTTTTGAATAATTTACTATAGAAAAGGCAATCCCTGGCGCAATTAAAATTTGCGACAGTACAAAATTATTTTTTGAATAATTTACTATAGAAACGGCAATCCCTGGCGTAATTAAAATTTGCGACAGTAGAAAATTATTTTTTGAATAATTTCCTATAGAAAAGGCAATCCCTGGCGTAATTAAAATTTGCGAGAGTAAAAAATTATTTTTTGAATAATTTCCTATAGAAAAGGCAATCCCTGGCGTAATTAAAATTTGCGAGAGTAAAAAATTATTTTTTGAATAATTTACTATAGAAAAGGCAATCCCTGGCGTAATTAAAATTTGCGACAGTATAAAATTATTTTTTGAATAATTTACTATAGAAAAGGCAATCCCTGGCGGACTTAAAATTTTCGACAGTAGATAACTATTTTTTGAATAATTTACTATAGAAAAGGCAATCCCTGGCGCAATTGAAATTTGCGACAGTATAAAATTATTTTTTGAATAATTTACTATAAAAAAGGCAATCCCTGGCGCACTTAAAATTTGCGACAGTAACAAATTATTTTTTGAATAATTTTTTATAGAAAAGGCAATCCCTGGCGTAATTAAAATTTGCGACAGTATAAAATTATCTTTTGAATAATTTACTATAGAAAAGGCAATCCCTGGCGTAACTAAAATTTGCGACAGTATAAAATTATTTTTTGAATAATTTACTATAGAAAAGGCAATCCCTGGCGCACTTAAAATTTGCGACAGTAGAAAATTATTTTTTGAATAATTTACTATAAAAAAGGCAATCCCTGGCGCAATTAAAATTTGCGACAGTATAAAATTATTTTTTGAATAATTTACTATAGAAAAGGCAATCCCTGGCGCAATTAAAATTTGCGACAGTATAAAATTATTTTTTGAATAATTTACTATATAAAAGGCAAACTCTGGCGTATTTAAAATTTGCGTCAGTAGAAAATTATTTTTTGAATAATTTACTATAGAAAAGGCAATCCCTGGCGTAATTAAAATTTGCGACAGTTGAAAATTATTTTTTGAATAATTTACTGTAGAAAAGGCAATCCCTGGCGCAATTAAAACTTGCGATAGTAAAAAATTATTTTTTGAATAATTTACTATAGAAAAGGCAATCCCTGGCGCACTTAAAATTTGCGACAGTAGAAAATTATTTTTTGAATAATTTACTATAGAAAAGGCAATCCCTGGCGCACTTAAAATTTGCGAGAGTAAAAAATTATTTTTTGAATAATTTGCTATAGAAATGGCAATCCCTGGCGCAATTAAAATTTGCGACAGTATAAAATTATTTTTTGAAAAATTTACTATATAAAAGGCAATCCCTGGCGTAATTAAAATTTGCGATAGTATAAAATTATTTTTTGAATAATTTACTATAGAAAAGGCAATCCCTGGCGCACTTAAAATTTGCGACAGTATAAAATTATTTTTTGAATAATTTACTATAGAAAAGGCAATCCCTGGCGTAATTAAAATTTGCGACAGTAGAAAATTATTTTTTGAATAATTTACTATAGAAAAGGCAATTCCTGGCGTATTTAAAATTTGCGACAGTAAAAAATTATTTTTTGAATAATTTACTATAGAAAAGGCAATCCCTGGCGTAATTAAAATTTGCGACAGTAGAAAATTATTTTTTGAATAATTTACTATAGAAAAGGCAATCCCTGGCGTAATTAAAATTTGCGACAGTAAAAAATTATTTTTTGAATAATTTACTATAGAAAAGGCAATCCCTGGCGTAATTAAAATTTGCGACAGTAAAAAATTATTTTTTGAATAATTTACTGTAGAAAAGGCAATCCCTGGCGCAATTAAAATTTGCGACAGTAAAAAATTATTTTTTGAATAATTTACTATAGAAAAGGCAATCCCTGGCGCACTTAAAATTTGCGACAGTAGAAAATTATTTTTTGAATAATTTACTATAGAAAAGGCAATCCCTGGGATATTTAAAATTTGCGACAGTAAAAAATTATTTTTTGAATAATTTACTATAGAAAAGGCAATCCCTGGGATATTTAAAATTTGCGACAGTAGAAAATTAATTTTTGAATAATTTACTATATAAAAGGCAATCCCTGGCGTAATTAAAATTTGCGACAGTTGAAAATTATTTTTTGAATAATTTACTATAGAAAAGGCAATCCCTGGCGTAATTAAAATTTGCGACAGTTGAAAATTATTTTTTGAATAATTTACTGTAGAAAAGGCAATCCCTGGCGCAATTAAAATTTGCGACAGTAAAAAATTATTTTTTGAATAATTTACTATAGAAAAGGCAATCCCTGGCGCACTTAAAATTTGCGACAGTAGAAAATTATTTTTTGAATAATTTACTATAGAAAAGGCAATCCCTGGCGCACTTAAAATTTGCGAGAGTAAAAAATTATTTTTTGAATAATTTGCTATAGAAAAGGCAATCCCTGGCGCAATTAAAATTTGCGACAGTATAAAATTATTTTTTGAAAAATTTACTATAGAAAAGGCAATCCCTGGCGTAATTAAATTTTGCGACAGTATAAAATTATTTTTTGAATAATTTACTATAGAAAAGGCAATCCCTGGCGCACTTAAAATTTGCGACAGTATAAAATTATTTTTTGAATAATTTACTATAGAAAAGGCAATCCCTGGCGTAATTAAAATTTGCGACAGTAGAAAATTATTTTTTGAATAATTTACTATAGAAAAGGCAATCCCTGGCGTATTTAAAATTTGCGACAATAAAAAATTATTTTTTGAATAATTTACTATAGAAAAGGCAATCCCTGGCGTAATTAAAATTTGCGACAGTAGAAAATTATTTTTTGAATAATTTACTATAGAAAAGGCAATCCCTGGCGTAATTAAAATTTGCGACAGTAAAAAATTACTTTTTGAATAATTTACTATAGAAAAGGCAATCCCTGGCGTAATTAAAATTTGCGACAGTAAAAAATTATTTTTTGAATAATTTACTATAGAAAAGGCAATCCCTGGCGTAATTAAAATTTGCGACAGTAAAAAATTATTTTTTGAATAATTTACTGTAGAAAAGGCAATCCCTGGCGCAATTAAAATTTGCGACAGTAAAAAATTATTTTTTGAATAATTTACTATAGAAAAGGCAATCCCTGGCGCACTTAAAATTTGCGACAGTAGAAAATTATTTTTTGAATAATTTACTATAGAAAAGGCAATCCCTGGCGCACTTAAAATTTGCGACAGTAGAAAATTATTTTTTGAATAATTTACTATAGAAAAGGCAATCCCTGGCGTAATTAAAATTTGCGACAGTAGAAAATTATTTTTTGAATAATTTACTATAGAAAAGGCAATCCCTGGCGCAATTAAAATTTGCGACAGTAAAAAATTATTTTTTGAATAATTTACTATAGAAATGGCAATCCCTGGCGAAATTAAAATTTGCGACAGTAGAAAATTACTTTTTGAATAATTTACTATAGAAAAGGCAATCCCTGGCGCAATTAAAATTTGCGACAGTATAAAATTATTTTTTGAATAATTTACTATAGAAAAGGCAATCCCTGGCTTAATTAAAATTTGCGACAGTATAAAACTATTTTTTGAATAATTTACTATAGAAAAGGCAATCCCTGGCGCACTTAAAATTTTCGACAGTAGAAAATTATTTTTTGAATAATTTACTATAGAAAAGGCAATCCCTGGCGTAATTAAAATTTGCGACAGTATAAAATTATTTTTTGAATAATTTACTATAGAAAAGGCAATCCCTGGCGCACTTAAAATTTGCGACAGTATAAAATTATTTTTTGAATAATTTACTATAGAAAAGGCAATCCCTGGCGTAATTAAAATTTGCGACAGTAAAAAATTATTTTTTGAATAATTTACTATAGAAAAGGCAATCCCTGGCGTAATTAAAATTTGCGACAGTAAAAAATTATTTTTTGAATAATTTACTGTAGAAAAGGCAATCCCTGGCGCAATTAAAATTTGCGACAGTATAAAATTATTTTTTGAAAAATTTACTATAGAATAGGCAATCCCTGGCGCAATTAAAATTTGCGACAGTATAAAATTATTTTTTGAATAATTTACTATAGAAAAGGCAATCCCTGGCGCACTTAAAATTTGCGACAGTAGAAAATTATTTTTTGACTAATTTACTATAGAAAAGGCAATCCCTGGCGCACTTAAAATTTGCGACAGTAGAAAATTATTTTTTGAATAATTTACTATAGAAAAGGCAATCCCTGGCGCACTTAAAATTTGCGACAGTAAAAAATTATTTTTATTTTTTGAATAATTTACTATAGAAAAGGCAATCCCTGGCGCATTTAAAATTTGCGACAGTATAAAATTATTTTTTGAAAAATTTACTATAGAAAAGGCAATCCCTGGCGTAATTAAAATTTGCGACAGTATAAAATTATTTTTTGAATAATTTACTATAGAAAAGGCAATCCCTGGCGTAATTAAAATTTGCGACAGTAGAAAATTACTTTTTGAATAATTTACTATAGAAAAGGCAATCCCTGGCGCAATTAAAATTTGCGACAGTAAAAAATTATTTTTTGAATAATTTACTATAGAAAAGGCAATCCCTGACGTAATTAAAATTTGCGACAGTAGAAAATTATTTTTTGAATAATTTACTATAGAAAAGGCAATCCCTGGCGCAATTAAAATTTGCGACAGTAAAAAATTATTTTTTGAATAATTTACTATAGAAAATGCAATCGCTGGCGTAATTAAAATTTGCGACAGTAGAAAATTACTTTTTGAATAATTTACTATAGAAAAGGCACTCCCTGGCGTAATTAAAATTTGCGACAGTATAAAATTATTTTTTGAATAATTTACTATAGAAAAGGCAATCCCTGACGTAATTAAAATTTGCGACAGTATAAAATTATTTTTTGAATAATTTACTATAGAAAAGGCAATCCCTGGCGCACTTAAAATTTGCGACAGTAGAAAATTATTTTTTGAATAATTTACTATAGAAAAGGCAATCCCTGGCGCAATTAAAATTTGCGACAGTATATAATTATTTTTTGAATAATTTACTATAGAAAAGGCAATCCCTGGCGCAATTAAAATTTGCGACAGTATAAAATTATTTTTTGAACAATTTACTATATAAAAGGCAATCCCTGGCGTATTTAAAATTTGCGACAGTAGAAAATTATTTTTTGAATAATTTACTATAGAAAAGGCAATCCCTGGCGTAATTAAAATTTGCGACAGTTGAAAATTATTTTTTGAATAATTTACTGTAGAAAAGGCAATCCCTGGCGCAATAAAAACTTGCGATAGTAAAAAATTATTTTTTGAATAATTTACTATAGAAAAGGCAATCCCTGGCGCACTTAAAATTTGCGACAGTAGAAAATTATTTTTTGAATAATTTACTATAGAAAAGGCAATCCCTGGCGCACTTAAAATTTGCGACAGTAAAAAATTATTTTTTGAATAATTTACTATAGAAAAGGCAATCCCTGGCGCAATTAAAATTTGCGACAGTATAAAATTATTTTTTGAAAAATTTACTATAGAAAAGGCAATCCCTGGCGTAATTAAAATTTGCGACAGTATAAAATTATTTTTTGAATAATTTACTATAGAAAAGGCAATCCCTGGCGCACTTAAAATTTGCGACAGTATAAAATTATTTTTGAATAATTTACTATAGAAAAGGCAATCCCTGGCGTAATTAAAATTAGCGACAGTAGAAAATTATTTTTTGAATAATTTACTATAGAAAAGGCAATCCCTGGCGCAATTAAAATTTGCGACAGTAAAAAATTATTTTTTGAATAATTTACTATAGAAAAGGCAATCCCTGGCGTAATTAAAATTTGCGACAGTAGAAAATTATTTTTTGAATAATTTACTATAGAAAAGGCAATCCCTGGCGTAATTAAAATTTGCGACAGTAAAAAAATTATTTTTTGAATAATTTACTATAGAAAAGGCAATCCCTGGCGTAATTAAAATTTGCGACAGTAAAAAATTATTTTTTGAATAATTTACTATAGAAAAGGCAATCCCTGGCGCAATTAAAATTTGCGACAGTAAAAAATTATTTTTTGAATAATTTACTATAGAAATGGCAATCCCTGGCGTAATTAAAATTTGCGACAGTAGAAAATTACTTTTTGAATAATTTACTATAGAAAAGGCAATCCCTGGCGCAATTAAAATTTGCGACAGTATAAAATTATTTTTTGAATAATTTACTATAGAAAAGGCAATCCCTGGCGTAATTAAAATTTGCGACAGTATAAAATTATTTTTTGAATAATTTACTATAGAAAAGGCAATCCCTGGCGTAATTAAAATTTGCGACAGTAAAAAATTATTTTTTGAATAATTTACTATAGAAAAGGCAATCCCTGGCGCAATTAAAATTTGCGACAGTAGAAAATTATTTTTTGAATAATTTACTATAGAAAAGGCAATCCCTGGCGCAATTAAAATTTGCGACAGTATATAATTATTTTTTGAATAATTTACTATAGAAAAGGCAATCCCTGGCGCAATTAAAATTTGCGACAGTTTAAAATTATTTTTTGAATAATTTACTATATAAAAGGCAATCCCTGGCGTATTTAAAATTTGCGACAGTAGAAAATTATTTTTTGAATAATTTACTATAGAAAAGGCAATCCCTGGCGTAATTAAAATTTGCGACAGTTGAAAATTATTTTTTGAATAATTTACTGTAGAAAAGGCAATCCCTGGCGCAATTAAAACTTGCGATAGAAAAAATTATTTTTTGAATAATTTACTATAGAAAAGGCAATCCCTGGCGCACTTAAAATTTGCGACAGTAGAAAATTATTTTTTGAATAATTTACTATAGAAAAGGCAATCCCTGGCACACTTAAAATTTGCCACAGTAAAAAATTATTTTTTGAATAATTTACTATAGAAAAGGCAATCCCTGGCGCAATTAAAATTTGCGACAGTATAAAATTATTTTTTGAAAAATTTACTATAGAAAAGGCAATCCCTGGCGTAGTTAAAATTTGCGACAGTATAAAATTATTTTTTGAATAATTTACTATAGAAAAGGCAATCCCTGGCGCACTTAAAATTTGCGACAGTATAAAATTATTTTTTGAATAATTTACTATAGAAAAGGCAATCCCTGGCGTAGTTAAAATTTGCGACAGTAGAAAATTATTTTTTGAATAATTTACTATAGAAAAGGCAATCCCTGGCGCAATTAAAATTTGCCACAGTAAAAAATTATTTTTTGAATAATTTACTATAGAAAAGGCAATCCCTGGCGTAATTAAAATTTGCGACAGTAAAAAATTATTTTTTGAATAATTTACTGTAGAAAAGACAATCCCTGGCGCAATTAAAATTTGCGACAGTAAAAAATTATTTTTTGAATAATTTACTATAGAAAAGGCAATCCCTGGTGTAATTAAAATTTGCGACAGTTGAAAATTATTTTTTGAATAATTTACTATAGAAAAGGCAATCCCTGGCGCAATTAAAATTTGCGACAGTAAAAAATTATTTTTTGAATAATTTACTATAGAAAAGGCAATCCCTGGCGCACTTAAAATTTGCGACAGTAAAGAATTATTTTATGAATAATTTACTATATAAAAGGCAATTCCTGGCGTAATTAAAATTTGCGACAGTTGAAAATTATTTTTTGAATAATTTACTGTAGAAAAGGCAATTCCTGGCGCACTTAAAATTTGCGACAGTAAAAATTATTTTTTGAATAATTTACTATAGAAAAGGCAATCCCTGGCGCAATTAAAACTTGCGATAGTATAAAATTATTTTTTGAATAATTTACTGTAGAAAAGGCAATCCCTGGCGCAATTCAAACTTGCGATAGTAAAAAATAATTTTTTGAATAATTTACTATAGAAAAGGCAATCCCTGGCGCACTTAAAATTTGCGACAGTAAAAAATTATTTTTTGAATAATTTACTATAGAATAGGCAATCCCTGGCGTAATTAAAATTTGCGACAGTAGAAAATTATTTTTTGAATAATTTACTATAGAAAAGGCAATCCCTGGCTTAATTAAAATTTGCGACAGTATAAATTTATTTTTTGAATAATTTACTATAGAAAAGGCAATCCCTGGCGTAATTAAAATTTGCGACAGTAGAAAATTATTTTTTGAATAATTTACTGTAGAAAAGGCAATTCCTGGCGTATTTAAAATTTGCGACAGTTGAAAATTATTTTTTGAATAATTTACTATAGAAAAGGCAATCCCTGGCGTAATTAAAATTTGCGACAGTAGAAAATTATTTTTTGAATAATTTACTGTAGAAAAGGCAATTCCTGGCGTATTTAAAATTTGCGACAGTTGAAAATTATTTTTTGAATAATTTACTATAGAAAAGGCAATCCCTGGCGCAATTGAAATTTGCGACAGTAGAAAATTATTTTTTGAATAATTTACTATAGAAAAGGCAGTCCCTGGCGCAATTAAAATTTGCGACAGTAGAAAATTATTTTTTGAATAATTTACTATAGAAAAGGCAATCCCTGGCGAAATTAAAATTTGCGACAGTATAAAATTATTTTTTGAATAATTTACTATAGAAAAGGCAATCCCTGGCGCAATTAAAACTTGCGATAGTAAAAAATTATTTTTTGAATAATTTACTGTAGAAAAGGCAATCCCTGGCGCAATTAAAATTTGCGACAGTATAAAATTATTTTTTGAATAATTTACTATAGAAAAGGCAATCCCTGGCGCAATTAAAATTTGCGACAGTAAAAAATTATTTTTTGAATAATTTACTATAGAAAAGGCAATCCCTGGCGTAATTAAAATTTGCTACAGTTGAAAATTATTTTGTGAGAAATTTACTATAGAAAAGGCAATCCCTGGCGTAATTAAAATTTGCGACAGTTGAAAATTATTTTTTGAATAATTTACTATAGAAAAGGCAATCCCTGGCGTATTTAAAATTTGCGACAGTAAGAAATTAATTTGTGAGAAATTTACTATAGAAAAGGCAATCCCTGGCGCAATTAAAATTTGCGACAATAGAAAATTATTTTTTGAATAATTTACTATAGAAAATGCAATCCCTGTCGCACTTAAAATTTGCGACAGTAAAAAATTATTTTTTGAATAATTTACTATAGAAAAGGCAATCCCTGGCGTAATTAAAATTTGCGACAATAGAAAATTATTTGTTGAATAATTTACTATAGAAAAGGCAATCCCTGGCGTAATTAAAATTTGCGACAGTATAAAATTATTTTTTGAATAATTTACTATAGAAAAGGTAATCCCTGGCGCACTTAAAATTTGCGACAGTAGAAAACTATTTTTTGAATAATTTACTATAGAAAAGGCAATCCCTGGCGCAATTAAAATTTGCGACAGTAGAAAATTATTTTTTGAATAATTTACTGTAGAAAAGGCAATCCCTGGCGCAATTAAAATTTGCGACAGTAAAAAATTATTTTTTGAATAATTTACTATAGAAAAGGCAATCCCTGGCGCACTTAAAATTTGCGATAGTAGAAAATTATTTTTTGAATAATTTACTATAGAAAAGGCAATCCCTGGCGTAATTAAAATTTGCGACAGTAGACAATTATTTTTTGAATAATTTACTATAGAAAAGGCAAACCCTGGCGTAATTAAAATTTGCGACAGTTGAAAATTATTTTTTGAATAATTTACTATAGAAAAGGCAATCCCTGGGATATTTAGAATTTGCGACAGTAAAAAATTATTTTTTGAAAAATTTACTATAGAAAAGGCAATCCCTGGCGTAATTAAAATTTGCGACAGTAGAAAATTATTTTTTGAATAATTTACTATAGAAAAGGCAATCCCTGGTGTAATTAAAATTTGCGACAGTTGAAAATTATTTTTTGAATAATTTACTATAGAAAAGGCAATACCTGGCGCACTTAAAATTTGCGACAGTAGAAAATTATTTTTTGAATAATTTACTATAGAAAAGGCAATCCCTGGCGTAATTAAAATTTGCGACAGTAGAAAATTATTTTTTGAATAATTTACTGTAGAAAAGGCAATTCCTGGCGTATTTAAAATTTGCGACAGTTGAAAATTATTTTTTGAATAATTTACTATAGAAAAGGCAATCCCTGGCGCAATTAAAATTTGCGACAGTAGAAAATTATTTTTTGAATAATTTACTATAGAAAAGGCAGTCCCTGGCGCAATTAAAATTTGCGACAGTAGAAAATTATTTTTTGAATAATTTACTATAGAAAAGGCAATCCCTGGCGTAATTAAAATTTGCGACAGTATAAAATTATTTTTTGAATAATTTACTATAGAAAAGGCAATCCCTGGCGCAATTAAAACTTGCGATAGTAAAAAATTATTTTTTGAATAATTTACTGTAGAAAAGGCAATCCCTGGCGCAATTAAAATTTGCGACAGTATAAAATTATTTTTTGAATAATTTACTATAAAAAAGGCAATCCCTGGCGCAATTAAAATTTGCGACAGTAAAAAATTATTTTTTGAATAATTTACTATAGAAAAGGCAATCCCTGGCGTAATTAAAATTTGCTACAGTTGAAAATTATTTTGTGAGAAATTTACTATAGAAAAGGCAATCCCTGGAGTAATTAAAATTTGCGACAGTTGAAAATTTTTTTTTGAATAATTTACTATAGAAAAGGCAATCCCTGGCGTATTTAAAATTTGCGACAGTAAGAAATTAATTTGTGAGAAATTTACTATATAAAAGGCAAGCCCTGGCGTAATTAAAATTTGCGACAGTATAAAATTATTTTTTGAATAATTTACTATAGAAAAGGCAATCCCTGGCGTAATTAAAATTTGCGACAGTAAAAAATTATTTTTTGAATAATTTACTGTAGAAAAGGCAATCCCTGGCGCAATTAAAATTTGCGACAGTATAAAATTATTTTTTGAAAAATTTACTATAGAATAGGCAATCCCTGGCGCAATTAAAATTTGCGACAGTATAAAATTATTTTTTGAATAATTTACTATAGAAAAGGCAATCCCTGGCGCACTTAAAATTTGCGACAGTAGAAAATTATTTTTTGAATAATTTACTATAGAAAAGGCAATCCCTGGCGCACTTAAAATTTGCGACAGTAGAAAATTATTTTTTGAATAATTTACTATAGAAAAGGCAATCCCTGGCGCACTTAAAATTTGCGACAGTAAAAAATTATTTTTTGAATAATTTACTATAGAAAAGGCAATCCCTGGCGCATTTAAAATTTGCGACAGTATAAAATTATTTTTTGAAAAATTTACTATAGAAAAGGCAATCCCTGGCGTAATTAAAATTTGCGACAGTATAAAATTATTTTTTGAATAATTTACTATAGAAAAGGCAATCCCTGGCGTAATTAAAATTTGCGACAGTAGAAAATTACTTTTTGAATAATTTACTATAGAAAAGGCAATCCCTGGCGCAATTAAAATTTGCGACAGTAAAAAATTATTTTTTGAATAATTTACTATAGAAAAGGCAATCCCTGACGTAATTAAAATTTGCGACAGTAGAAAATTATTTTTTGAATAATTTACTATAGAAAAGGCAATCCCTGGCGCAATTAAAATTTGCGACAGTAAAAAATTATTTTTTGAATAATTTACTATAGAAAATGCAATCGCTGGCGTAATTAAAATTTGCGACAGTAGAAAATTACTTTTTGAATAATTTACTATAGAAAAGGCACTCCCTGGCGTAATTAAAATTTGCGACAGTATAAAATTATTTTTTGAATAATTTACTATAGAAAAGGCAATCCCTGACGTAATTAAAATTTGCGACAGTATAAAATTATTTTTTGAATAATTTACTATAGAAAAGGCAATCCCTGGCGCACTTAAAATTTGCGACAGTAGAAAATTATTTTTTGAATAATTTACTATAGAAAAGGCAATCCCTGGCGCAATTAATATTTGCGACAGTATATAATTATTTTTTGAATAATTTACTATAGAAAAGGCAATCCCTGGCGCAATTAAAATTTGCGACAGTATAAAATTATTTTTTGAATAATTTACTATATAAAAGGCAATCCCTGGCGTATTTAAAATTTGCGACAGTAGAAAATTATTTTTTGAATAATTTACTATAGAAAAGGCAATCCCTGGCGTAATTAAAATTTGCGACAGTTGAAAATTATTTTTTGAATAATTTACTGTAGAAAAGGCAATCCCTGGCGCAATAAAAACTTGCGATAGTAAAAAATTATTTTTTGAATAATTTACTATAGAAAAGGCAATCCCTGGCGCACTTAAAATTTGCGACAGTAGAAAATTATTTTTTGAATAATTTACTATAGAAAAGGCAATCCCTGGCGCACTTAAAATTTGCGACAGTAAAAAATTATTTTTTGAATAATTTACTATAGAAAAGGCAATCCCTGGCGCAATTAAAATTTGCGACAGTATAAAATTATTTTTTGAAAAATTTACTATAGAAAAGGCAATCCCTGGCGTAATTAAAATTTGCGACAGTATAAAATTATTTTTTGAATAATTTACTATAGAAAAGGCAATCCCTGGCGCACTTAAAATTTGCGACAGTATAAAATTATTTTTTGAATAATTTACTATAGAAAAGGCAATCCCTGGCGTAATTAAAATTAGCGACAGTAGAAAATTATTTTTTGAATAATTTACTATAGAAAAGGCAATCCCTGGCGCAATTAAAATTTGCGACAGTAAAAAATTATTTTTTGAATAATTTACTATAGAAAAGGCAATCCCTGGCGTAATTAAAATTTGCGACAGTAGAAAATTATTTTTTGAATAATTTACTATAGAAAAGGCAATCCCTGGCGTAATTAAAATTTGCGACAGTAAAAAATTATTTTTTGAATAATTTACTATAGAAAAGGCAATCCCTGGCGTAATTAAAATTTGCGACAGTAAAAAATTATTTTTTGAATAATTTACTATAGAAAAGGCAATCCCTGGCGCAATTAAAATTTGCGACAGTAAAAAATTATTTTTTGAATAATTTACTATAGAAATGGCAATCCCTGGCGTAATTAAAATTTGCGACAGTAGAAAATTACTTTTTGAATAATTTACTATAGAAAAGGCAATCCCTGGCGCAATTAAAATTTGCGACAGTATAAAATTATTTTTTGAATAATTTACTATAGAAAAGGCAATCCCTGGCGTAATTAAAATTTGCGACAGTATAAAATTATTTTTTGAATAATTTACTATAGAAAAGGGAATCCCTGGCGTAATTAAAATTTGCGACAGTAAAAAATTATTTTTTGAATAATTTACTATAGAAAAGGCAATCCCTGGCGCAATTAAAATTTGCGACAGTAGAAAATTATTTTTTGAATAATTTACTATAGAAAAGGCAATCCCTGGCGCAATTAAAATTTGCGACAGTATATAATTATTTTTTGAATAATTTACTATAGAAAAGGCAATCCCTGGCGCAATTAAAATTTGCGACAGTTTAAAATTATTTTTTGAATAATTTACTATATAAAAGGCAATCCCTGGCGTATTTAAAATTTGCGACAGTAGAAAATTATTTTTTGAATAATTTACTATAGAAAAGGCAATCCCTGGCGTAATTAAAATTTGCGACAGTTGAAAATTATTTTTTCAATAATTTACTGTAGAAAAGGCAATCCCTGGCGCAATTAAAACTTGCGATAGAAAAAAATTATTTTTTGAATAATTTACTATAGAAAAGGCAATCCCTGGCGCACTTAAAATTTGCGACAGTAGAAAATTATTTTTTGAATAATTTACTATAGAAAAGGCAATCCCTGGCACACTTAAAATTTGCCACAGTAAAAAATTATTTTTTGAATAATTTACTATAGAAAAGGCAATCCCTGGCGCAATTAAAATTTGCGACAGTATAAAATTATTTTTTGAAAAATTTACTATAGAAAAGGCAATCCCTGGCGTAGTTAAAATTTGCGACAGTATAAAATTATTTTTTGAATAATTTACTATAGAAAAGGCAATCCCTGGCGCACTTAAAATTTGCGACAGTATAAAATTATTTTTTGAATAATTTACTATAGAAAAGGCAATCCCTGGCGTAATTAAAATTTGCGACAGTAGAAAATTATTTTTTGAATAATTTACTATAGAAAAGGCAATCCCTGGCGCAATTAAAATTTGCCACAGTAAAAAATTATTTTTTGAATAATTTACTATAGAAAAGGCAATCCCTGGCGTAATTAAAATTTGCGACAGTAAAAAATTATTTTTTGAATAATTTACTGTAGAAAAGACAATCCCTGGCGCAATTAAAATTTGCGACAGTAAAAAATTATTTTTTGAATAATTTACTATAGAAAAGGCAATCCCTGGCGCACTTAAAATTTGCGACAGTAGAAAATTATTTTTTGAATAATTTACTATAGAAAAGCCAATCCCTGGGATATTTAAAATTTGCGACAGTAAAAAATTATTTTTTGAATAATTTACTATAGAAAAGGCAATCCCTGGGATATTAAAAATTTGCGACAGTAGAAAATTATTTTTTGAATAGTTTACTATATAAAAGGCAATCCCTGGCGTAATTAAAATTTGCGACAGTTGAAAATTATTTTTTGAATAATTTACTATAGAAAAGGCAATCCCTGGCGTAATTAAAATTTGCGACGGTATAAAATTATTTTTTGAATAATTTACTATAGAACAGGCAATCCCTGGCGCAATTAAAACTTGCGATAGTAAAAAATTATTTTTTGAATAATTTACTATAGAAAAGGCAATCCCTGGCGTAATTAAAATTTGCGACAGTAGAAAATTATTTTTTGAATAATTTACTATACAAAAGGCAATCCCTGGCGTAATTAAAATTTGCGACAGTATAAAATTATTTTTTGAATAATTTACTATAGAAAAGGTAATCCCTGGCGCACTTAAAATTTGCGACAGTAGAAAATTATTTTTTGAATAATTTACTATAGAAAAGGCAATCCCTGGCGCAATTAAAATTTGCGACAGTAGAAAATTATTTTTTGAATAATTTACTGTAGAAAAGGCAATCCCTGGCGCAATTAAAATTTGCGACAGTAAAAAATTATTTTTTGAATAATTTACTATAGAAAAGGCAATCCCTGGCGCACTTAAAATTTGCGATAGTAGAAAATTATTTTTTGAATAATTTACTATAGAAAAGGCAATCCCTGGCGTAATTAAAATTTGCGACAGTAGAAAATTATTTTTTGAATAATTTACTATAGAAAAGGCAAACCCTGGCGTAATTAAAATTTGCGACAGTTGAAAATTATTTTTTGAATAATTTACTATAGAAAAGGCAATCCCTGGGATATTTAGAATTTGCGACAGTAAAAAAGTATTTTTTGAAAAATTTACTATAGAAAAGGCAATCCCTGGCGTAATTAAAATTTGCGACAGTAGAAAATTATTTTTTGAATAATTTACTATAGAAAAGGCAATCCCTGGTGTAATTAAAATTTGCGACAGTTGAAAATTATTTTTTGAATAATTTACTATAGAAAAGGCAATCCCTGGCGCAATTAAAAGTTGCGACAGTAAAAAATTATTTTTTGAATAATTTACTGTATAAAAGGCAATACCTGGCGCACTTAAAATTTGCGACAGTAAAGAATTATTTTATGAATAATTTACTATATAAAAGGCAATCCCTGGCGTAATTAAAATTTGCGACAGTTGAAAATTATTTTTTGAATAATTTACTGTAGAAAAGGCAATTCCTGGCGCACTTAAAATTTGCGACAGTAAAAAATTATTTTTTGAATAATTTACTATAGAAAAGGCAATCCCTGGCGCAATTAAAACTTGCGATAGTATAAAATTATTTTTTGAATAATTTACTGTAGAAAAGGCAATCCCTGGCGCAATTCAAACTTGCGATAGTAAAAAATAATTTTTTGAATAATTTACTATAGAAAAGGCAATCCCTGGCGTAATTAAAATTTGCGACAGTAGAAAATTATTTTTTGAATAATTTACTATAGAAAAGGCAATCCCTGGCGCACTTAAAATTTGCGACAGTAGAAAATTATTTTTTGAATAATTTACTATAGAAAAGGCAATCCCTGGCGCAATTAAAATTTGCGACAGTAGAAAATTATTTTTTGAATAATTTACTATAGAAAAGGCAATCCCTGGCGCACTTAAAATTTGCGACAGTAAAAAATTATTTTTTGAATAATTTACTATAGAATAGGCAATCCCTGGCGTAATTAAAATTTGCGACAGTAGAAAATTATTTTTTGAATAATTTACTATAGAAAAGGCAATCCCTGGCTTAATTAAAATTTGCGACAGTATAAATTTATTTTTTGAATAATTTACTATAGAAAAGGCAATCCCTGGCGCACTTAAAATTTGCGACAGTAGAAAATTATTTTTTGAATAATTTACTATAGAAAAGGCAATCCCTGGCGTAATTAAAATTTGCGACAGTAGAAAATTATTTTTTGAATAATTTACTGTAGAAAAGGCAATTCCTGGCGTATTTAAAATTTGCGACAGTTGAAAATTATTTTTTGAATAATTTACTATAGAAAAGGCAATCCCTGGCGCAATTAAAATTTGCGACAGTAGAAAATTATTTTTTGAATAATTTACTATAGAAAAGGCAGTCCCTGGCGCAATTAAAATTTGCGACAGTAGAAAATTATTTTTTGAATAATTTACTATAGAAAAGGCAATCCCTGGCGTAATTAAAATTTGCGACAGTATAAAATTATTTTTTGAATAATTTACTATAGAAAAGGCAATCCCTGGCGCAATTAAAATTTGCGACAGTAAAAAATTATTTTTTGAATAATTTACTATAGAAAAGGCAATCCCTGGCGTAATTAAAATTTGCTACAGTTGAAAATTATTTTGTGAGAAATTTACTATAGAAAAGGCAATCCCTGGCGTAATTAAAATTTGCGACAGTTGAAAATTATTTTTTGAATAATTTACTATAGAAAAGGCAATCCCTGGCGTATTTAAAATTTGCGACAGTAAGAAATTAATTTGTGAGAAATTTACTATAGAAAAGGCAATCCCTGGCGCAATTAAAATTTGCGACAGTAAAAAATTATTTTTTGAAAAATTTACTATAGAAAAGGCAATCCCTGGCGTAATTAAAATTTGCGACAGTAAAAAATTATTTTTTGAATAATTTACTATAGAAAAGGCAATCCCTGGCGTAATTAAAATTTGCGACAGTAGAAAATTATTTGTTGAATAATTTACTATATAAAAGGCAATCCCTGGCGTAATTAAAATTTGCGACAGTATAAAATTATTTTTTGAATAATTTACTATAGAAAAGGTAATCCCTGGCGCACTTAAAATTTGCGACAGTAGAAAATTATTTTTTGAATAATTTACTATAGAAAAGGCAATCCCTGGCGCAATTAAAATTTGCGACAGTAGAAAATTATTTTTTGAATAATTTACTGTAGAAAAGGCAATCCCTGGCGCAATTAAAATTTGCGACAGTAAAAAATTATTTTTTGAATAATTTACTATAGAAAAGGCAATCCCTGGCGCACTTAAAATTTGCGATAGTAGAAAATTATTTTTTGAATAATTTACTATAGAAAAGGCAATCCCTGGCGTAATTAAAATTTGCGACAGTAGACAATTATTTTTTGAATAATTTACTATAGAAAAGGCAAACCCTGGCGTAATTAAAATTTGCGACAGTTGAAAATTATTTTTTGAATAATTTACTATAGAAAAGGCAATCCCTGGGATATTTAGAATTTGCGACAGTAAAAAATTATTTTTTGAAAAATTTACTATAGAAAAGGCAATCCCTGGCGTAATTAAAATTTGCGACAGTAGAAAATTATTTTTTGAATAATTTACTATAGAAAAGGCAATCCCTGGTGTAATTAAAATTTGCGACAGTTGAAAATTATTTTTTGAATAATTTACTATAGAAAAGGCAATACCTGGCGCACTTAAAATTTGCGACAGTAGAAAATTATTTTTTGAATAATTTACTATAGAAAAGGCAATCCCTGGCGTAATTAAAATTTGCGACAGTACAAAATTATTTTTTGAATAATTTACTGTAGAAAAGGCAATTCCTGGCGTATTTAAAATTTGCGACAGTTGAAAATTATTTTTTGAATAATTTACTATAGAAAAGGCAATCCCTGGCGCAATTAAAATTTGCGACAGTAGAAAATTATTTTTTGAATAATTTACTATAGAAAAGGCAGTCCCTGGCGCAATTAAAATTTGCGACAGTAGAAAATTATTTTTTGAATAATTTACTATAGAAAAGGCAATCCCTGGCGTAATTAAAATTTGCGACAGTATAAAATTATTTTTTGAATAATTTACTATAGAAAAGGCAATCCCTGGCGCAATTAAAACTTGCGATAGTAAAAAATTATTTTTTGAATAATTTACTGTAGAAAAGGCAATCCCTGGCGCAATTAAAATTTGCGACAGTATAAAATTATTTTTTGAATAATTTACTATAGAAAAGGCAATCCCTGGCGCAATTAAAATTTGCGACAGTAAAAAATTATTTTTTGAATAATTTACTATAGAAAAGGCAATCCCTGGCGTAATTAAAATTTGCTACAGTTGAAAATTATTTTGTGAGAAATTTACTATAGAAAAGGCAATCCCTGGAGTAATTAAAATTTGCGACAGTTGAAAATTATTTTTTGAATAATTTACTATAGAAAAGGCAAACCCTGGCGTATTTAAAATTTGCGACAGTAAGAAATTAATTTGTGAGAAATTTACTATATAAAAGGCAAGCCCTGGCGTAATTAAAATTTGCGACAGTATAAAATTATTTTTTGAATAATTTACTATAGAAAAGGCAATCCCTGGCGTAATTAAAATTTGCGACAGTAGAAAATTATTTTTTGAATAATTTAATATAGAAAAGGCAATCCCTGGCGTAATTAAAATTTGCGACAGTAGAAAATTATTTTTTGAATAATTTACTATAGAAAAGGCAATCCCTGGCGCACTTAAAATTTGCGCCAGTAGAAAATTTATTTTTTGAATAATTTACTATATAAAAGGCAATCCCTGGCGTAATTAAAATTTGCGACAGTAGAAAATTATTTTTTGAATAATTTACTATAGAAAAGGCAATCCCTGGCGTAATTAAAATTTGCGACAGTAGAAAATTATTTTTTGCATAATTTACTATAGAAAAGGCAATCCCTGGCGCAATTAAAATTTGCGACAGTTGAAAATTATTTTTTGAATAATTTACTATAGAAAAGGCAATCCCTGGCGTAATTAAAATTTGCGACAGTAAAAAATTATTTTTTGAATAATTTACTATAGAAAAGGCAATCCCTGGCGTAATTAAAATTTGCGACAGTAGAAAATAATTTTTTGAATAATTTACTATAGAAAAGGCAATCCCTGGCGCAATTAAAATTTGCGACAGTATAAAATTATTTTTTGAATAATTTACTGTAGAACAGGCAATCCCTGGCGTAATTAAAATTTGCGACAGTAGAAAATAATTTTTTCAATAAATTACTACAGAAAAGGCAATCCCTGGCGCAATTAAAATTTGCGACAGTAGAAAATTATTTTTTGAATAATTTACTATAGAAAAAGCAGTCCCTGGCGTAATTAAAATTTGCGACAGTAGAAAATTATTTTTTGCAAAATTTACTATAGAAAAGGCAGTCCCTGGCGCACTTAAAATTTGCGACAGTAAAAAATTATTTTTTGAATAATTTACTATAGAAAAGGCAATCCCTGGCGCAATTAAAACTTGCGATATTAAAAAATTATTTTTTGAATAATTTACTGTAGAAAAGGCAATCCGTGGCGCAATTAAAATTTGCAACAGTATAAAATTATTTTTTGAATAATTTACTATAGAAAAGGCAATCCCTGGCGCAATTAAAATTTGCGACAGTAAAAAATTATTTTTGAATAATTTACTATAGAAAAGGCAATCCCTGGCGTAATTAAAATTTGCGACAGTTGAAAATTATTTTGTGAGAAATTTACTATAGAAAAGGCAATCCCTGGCGCAATTAAAATTTGCGACAGTAGAAAATTATTTTTTGAATAATTTACTATAGAAAAGGCAATCCCTGGCGTAATTAAAATTTGCGACAGCAGAAAATTATTTTTTGAATAATTTACTATAGAAAAGGCAATCCCTGGCGCACTTAAAATTTGCGACAGTAAAAAATTATTTTTTGAATAATTTACTATAGAAAAGGCAATCCCTGGCTTAATTAAAATTTGCGACAGTAGAAAATTATTTTTTGAATAATTTACTATAGAAAAGGCAATCCCTGGCGCAATTAAAATTTGCGACAATATAAAATTATTTTTTGAATAATTTACTATAGAAAAGGCAATCCCTGGCGTAATTAAAATTTGCGACAGTATAAAACTATTTTTTGAATAATTTACTGTAGAAAAGGCAATCCCTGGCGCAATTAAAATTTGCGACACTATAAAATTATTTTTTGAATAATTTACTATAGAAAAGGCAATCCCTGGCGCAAGTAAAATTTGCGACAGTAAAAAATTATTTTTTGAATAATTTACTATAGAAAAGGCAATCCCTGGCGTAATTAAAATTTGCGACAGTTGAAAATTATTTTGTGAGAAATTTACTATAGAAAAGGCAATCCCTGGCGCAATTAAAATTTGCGAGAGTAGAAAATTATTTTTTGAATAATTTACTATAGAAAAGGCAATCCCTGGCGTAATTAAAATTTGCGACAGTAGAAAATTATTTTTTGAATAATTTACTATAGAAAAGGCAATCCCTGGCGCAATTAAAATTTGCGACAGTTGAAAATTATTTTTTGAATAATTTACTATAGAAAAGGAAATCCCTGGCGTAATTAAAATTTGCGACAGTATAAAATTATTTTTTGAATAATTTACTATAGAAAAGGCAATCCCTGGCGTATTTAAAATTTGCGACAGTATAAAATGATTTTTTGAATAATTTACTATAGAAAAGGCAATCCCTGGCGCACTTAAAATTTGCGACAGTAGAAAATTATTTTTTGAATAATTTACTATAGAAAAGGCAATCCCTGGCGTAATTAAAATTTGCGACAGTATAAAATTATTTTTTGAATAATTTACTGTAGAAAAGGAAATCCCTGGCGCAATTAAAATTTGCGACAGTTGAAAATTATTTTTTGAATAATTTACTATAGAAAAGGCAATCCCTGGCGCAATTAAAATTTGCGACAGTAGAAAATTATTTTTTGAATAATTTACTATAGAAAAGGCAATCCCTGGCGCAATTAAAATTTGCGACAATATAAAATTATTTTTTGAATAATTTACTATAGAAAAGGCAATCCCTGGCGTAATTAAAATTTGCGACAGTATAAAATTATTTTTTGAATAATTTACTGTAGAAAAGGCAATCCCTGGCGCAATTAAAATTTGCGACAGTAGAAAATTATTTTTTGAATAATTTACTATAGAAAAGACAATCCCTGGCGCACTTAAAATTTGCGACAGTAGAAAATTATTTTTTGAATAATTTACTATAGAAAAGGCAATCCCTGGCGTAATTAAAATTTGCGACAGTAGAAAATTATTTTTTGAATAATTTACTGTAGAAAAGGCAATCCCTGGCGTATTTAAAATTTGCGACAGTTGAAAATTATTTTTTGAATAATTTACTATAGAAAAGGCAATCCCTGGCGCAATTAAAATTTGCGACAGTAGAAAATTATTTTTTGAATAATTTACTATAGAAAAGGCAATCCCTGGCGCAATTAAAATTTGCGACAGTAGAAAATTATTTTTTGAATAATTTACTATAGAAAAGGCAATCCCTGGCGTAATTAAAATTTGCGACAGTATAAAATTATTTTTTGAATAATTTACTATAGAAAAGGCAATCCCTGGCGCAATTAAAACTTGCGATAGTAAAAAATTATTTTTTGAATAATTTACTGTAGAAAAGGCAATCCCTGGCGCAATTAAAATTTGCGACAATATAAAATTATTTTTTGAATAATTTACTATAGAAAAGGCAATCCCTGGCGCAATTAAAATTTGCGACAGTAAAAAATTATTTTTTGAATAATTTACTATAGAAAAGGCAATCCCTGGCGTAATTAAAATTTGCTACAGTTGAAAATTATTTTGTGAGAAATTTACTATAGAAAAGGCAATCCCTGGCGTAATTAAAATTTGCGACAGTTGAAAATTATTTTTTGAATAATTTACTATAGAAAAGGCAATCCTTGGCGTATTTAAAATTTGCGACAGTAAGAAATAAATTTTTTGAATAAATTACTATAGAAAAGGCAATCCCTGGCGTAATTAAAATTTGCGACAGTATAAAATTATTTTTTGAATAATTTACTATAGAAAAGGCAATCCCTGGCGTAATTAAAATTTGCGACAGTAGAAAATTATTTTTTGAATAATTTACTATAGAAAAGGCAATCCCTGGCGCAATTAAAATTTGCGACAGTTGAAAATTATTTTTTGAATAATTTACTATAGAAAAGGCAATCCCTGGCGTAATTAAAATTTGCGACAGTAAAAAATTATTTTTTGAATAATTTACTATAGAAAAGGCAATACCTGGCGTAATTAAAATTTGCGACAGTAGAAAATTATTTTTTGAATAATTTACTATAGAAAAGGCAATCCCTGGCGCAATTAAAATTTGCGACAGTATAAAATTATTTTTTGAATAATTTGCTGTAGAAAAGGCAATCCCTGGCGTAATTAAAATTTGCGACAGTAGAAAATTATTTTTTGAATAAATTACTATAGGAAAGGCAATCCCTGGCGCAATTAAAATTTGCGACAGTAGAAAATTATTTTTTGAATAATTTACTATAGAAAAGGCAATCCCTGGCGTAATTAAAATTTGCGACAGTAGAAAATTATTTTTTGCAAAATTTACTATAGAAAAGGCAATCCCTGGCGCACTTAAAATTTGCGACAGTAAAAAATTATTTTTTGAAGAATTTACTATAGAAAAGGCAATCCCTGGCGCAATTAAAACTTGCGATAGTAAAAAATTATTTTTTGAATAATTTACTGTAGAAAAGGCAATCCCTGGCGCAATTAAAATTTGCGACAGTATAAAATTATTTTTTGAATAATTTACTATAGAAAAGGCAATCCCTGGCGCAATTAAAATTTGCGACAGTAAAAAATTATTTTTTGAATAATTTACTATAGAAAAGGCAATCCTTGACGTAATTAAAATTTGCGACAGTTGAAAATTATTTTGTGAGAAATTTACTATAGAAAAGGCAATCCCTGGCGCAATTAAAATTTGCGACAGTAGAAAATTATTTTTTGAATAATTTACTATAGAAAAGGCAATCCCTGGCGTAATTAAAATTTGCGACAGTAGAAAATTATTTTTTGAATAATTTACTATAGAAAAGGCAATCCCTGGCGCACTTAAAATTTGCGACAGTAAAAAATAATTTTTTGAAGAATTTACTATAGAAAAGGCAATCCCTGGCGCAATTAAAACTTGCGATAGTAAAAAATTATTTTTTGAATAATTTACTGTAGAAAAGGCAATCCCTGGCGCAATTAAAATTTGCGACAGTATAAAATTATTTTGTGAATAATTTACTATAGAAAAGGCAATCCCTGGCGCAATTAAAATTTGCGACAGTATAAAATTATTTTTTGAATAATTTACTATAGAAAAGGCAATCCCTGGCGCAATTAAAATTTGCGACAGTAAAAAATTATTTTTTGAATAATTTACTATAGAAAAGGCAATCCCTGACGTAATTAAAATTTGCGACAGTTGAAAATTATTTTGTGAGAAATTTACTATAGAAAAGGCAATCCCTGGCGCAATTAAAATTTGCGACAGTAGATAATTATTTTTTGAATAATTTACTATAGAAAAGGCAATCCCTGGCGTAATTAAAATTTGCGACAGTATAAAATTATTTTTTGAATAATTTACTGTAGAAAAGGCAATCCCTGGCGCAATTAAAATTTGCGACACTATAAAATTATTTTTTGAATAATTTACTATAGAAAAGGCAATCCCTGGCGCAATTAAAATTTGCGACAGTAAAAAATTATTTTTTGAATAATTTACTATAGAAAAGGCAATCCCTGGCGTAATTAAAATTTGCGACAGTATAAAATTATTTTTTGAATAATTTACTATAGAAAAGGCAATCCCTGGCGTAATTAAAATTTGCGAAAGTAGAAAATTATTTTTTGAATAATTTACTATAGAAAAGGCAATCCCTGGTGCACTTAAAATTTGCGACAGTAGAAAATTATTTTTTGAATAATTTACTATAGAAAAGGCAATCCCTGGCGCAATTAAAATTTGCGACAGTAAAAAATTATTTTTTGAATAATTTACTGTAGAAAAGGCAATCCCTGGCGTAATTGAAATTTGCGAGAGTAAAAAATTATTTTTTGAATAATTTACTATAGAAAAGGCAATCCCTGGCGTAATTAAAATTTGCGACAGTAGAAAATTATTTTTTGAATAATTTACTGTAGAAAAGGCAATCCCTGGCGTATTTAAAATTTGCGACAGTTGAAAATTATTTTTTGAATAATTTACTATAGAAAAGGCAATCCCTGGCGCAATTAAAATTTGCGACAGTAGAAAATTATTTTTTGAATAATTTACTATAGAAAAGGCAATCCCTGGCGCAATTAAAATTTGCGACAGTAGAAAATTATTTTTTGAATAATTTACTATAGAAAAGGCAATCCCTGGCGTAATTAAAATTTGCGACAGTATAAAATTATTTTTTGAATAATTTACTATAGAAAAGGCAATCCCTGGCGCAATTAAAACTTGCGATAGTAAAAAATTATTTTTTGAATAATTTACTGTAGAAAAGGCAATCCCTGGCGTAATTAAAATTTGCGACAGTATAAAATTATTTTTTGAATAATTTACTATAGAAAAGGCAATCCCTGGCGCAATTAAAATTTGCGACAGTAAAAAATTATTTTTTGAATAATTTACTATAGAAAAGGCAATCCCTGGCGTAATTAAAATTTGCTACAGTTGAAAATTATTTTGTGAGAAATTTACTATAGAAAAGGCAATCCCTGGCGTAATTAAAGTTTGCGACAGTTGAAAATTATTTTTTGAATAATTTACTATAGAAAAGGCAATCCTTGGCGTATTTAAAATTTGCGACAGTAAGAAATTAATTTTTTGAATAAATTACTATAGAAAAGGCAATCCCTGGCGCAATTAAAATTTGCGACAGTAGAAAATTATTTTTTGAATAATTTACTATAGAAAAGGCAATCCCTGGCGTAATTAAAATTTGCGACAGTAGAAAATTATTTTTTGAATAATTTACTATAGAAAAGGCAATCCCTGGCGTAATTAAAATTTGCGACAGTAGAAAATTATTTTTTGAATAATTTACTATAGAAAAGGCAATCCCTGGCGCAATTAAAATTTGCGACAGTTGAAAATTATTTTTTGAATAATTTACTATAGAAAAGGCAATCCCTGGCGTAATTAAAATTTGCGACAGTAAAAAATTATTTTTTGAATAATTTACTATAGAAAAGGCAATACCTGGCGTAATTAAAATTTGCGACAGTAGAAAATTATTTTTTGAATAATTTACTATAGAAAAGGCAATCCCTGGCGCAATTAAAATTTGCGACAGTATAAAATTATTTTTTGAATAATTTACTGTAGAAAAGGCAATCCCTGGCGTAATTAAAATTTGCGACAGTAGAAAATTATTTTTTGAATAAATTACTATAGAAAAGGCAATCCCTGGCGCAATTAAAATTTGCGACAGTAGAAAATTATTTTTTGAATAATTTACTATAGAAAAGGCAATCCCTGGCGTAATTAAAATTTGCGACAGTAGAAAATTATTTTTTGCAAAATTTACTATAGAAAAGGCAATCCCTGGCGCACTTAAAATTTGCGACAGTAAAAAATTATTTTTTGAAGAATTTACTATAGAAAAGGCAATCCCTGGCGCAATTAAAACTTGCGATAGTAAAAAATTATTTTTTGAATAATTTACTGTAGAAAAGGCAATCCCTGGCGCAATTAAAATTTGCGACAGTATAAAATATATTTTGAATAATTTACTATAGAAAAGGCAATCCCTGGCGCAATTAAAATTTGCGACAGTAAAAAATTATTTTTTGAATAATTTACTATAGAAAAGGCAATCCCTGACGTAATTAAAATTTGCGACAGTTGAAAATTATTTTGTGAGAAATTTACTATAGAAAAGGCAATCCCTGGCGCAATTAAAATTTGCGACAGTAGAAAATTATTTTTTGAATAATTTACTATAGAAAAGGCAATCCCTGGCGTAATTAAAATTTGCGACAGTAGAAAATTATTTTTTGAATAATTTACTATAGAAAAGGCAATCCCTGGCGTAATTAAAATTTGCGACAGTATAAAATTATTTTTTGAATAATTTACTGTAGAAAAGGCAATCCCTGGCGCAATTAAAATTTGCGACACTATAAAATTATTTTTTGAATAATTTACTATAGAAAAGGCAATCCCTGGCGCAATTAAAATTTGCGACAGTAAAAAATTATTTTTTGAATAATTTACTATAGAAAAGGCAATCCCTGGAGTAATTAAAATTTGCGACAGTTGAAAATTATTTTGTGAGAAATTTACTATAGAAAAGGCAATCCGTGGCGCAATTAAAATTTGCGAGAGTAGAAAATTATTTTTTGAATAATTTACTATAGAAAAGCAATCCCTGGCGCACTTAAAATTTGTGACAGTAGAAAATTATTTTTTGAATAATTTACTATAGAAAAGGCAATCCCTGGCGTAATTAAAATTTGCGACAGTTGAAAATTATTTTTTGAATAATTTACTATAGAAAAGGCAATCCCTGGCGCACTTAAAATTTGCCACAGTAAAAAATTATTTTTTGAATAATTTACTATAGAAAAGGCAATCCCTGGCGCACTTAAAACTTGCGACAGTAAAAAATTATTTTTTGTATAATTTACTATAGGAAAGGCAATCGCTGGCGCAATTAAAATTTGCGACAGTATAAAATTATTTTTTGAATAATTTACTATAGAAAAGGCAATCCCTGGCGTAATTAAAATTTGCGACAGTATAAAATTATTTTTTGAATAATTTACTGTAGAAAAGGTAATCCCTGGCGCAATTAAAATTTGCGACAGTTGAAAATTATTTTTTGAATAATTTACTATAGAAAAGGCAATCCCTGGCGCAATTAAAATTTGCGACAGTAGAAAATTATTTTTTGAATAATTTACTATAGAAAAGGCAATCCCTGGCGCAATTAAAATTTGCGACAGTAGAAAATTATTTTTTGAATAATTTACTATAGAAAAGGCAATCCCTGGCGCAATTAAAATTTGCGACAGTAGAAAATTATTTTTTGAATAATTTACTATAGAAAAGGCAATCCCTGGCGCACTTAAAATTTGCGACAGTAAAAAATTATTTTTTGAATAATTTACTATAGAAAAGGCAATCCCTGGCGCGCTTAAAATTTTCGACAGTAAAAAATTATTTTTTGAATAATTTACTATAGAAAAGGCAATCCCTGGCGTAATTAAAATTTGCGACAGTAAAAAATTATTTTTTGAATAATTTACTATAGAAAAGGCAAACCCTGGCGTAATTAAAATTTGCGACAGTTGAAAATTATTTTTTGAATAATTTACTATAGAAAAGGCAATCCCTGGCGCAATTAAAATTTGCGACAGTAGAAAATTATTTTTTGAATAATTTACTATAGAAAAGGCAATCCCTGGCGCACTTAAAATTTGCGACAGTAAAAAATTATTTTTTGAATAATTTACTATAGAAAAGGCAATCCCTGGGGTAATTAAAATTTGCGACAGTAGAAAATTATTTTTTGAATAATTTACTATAGAAAAGGCAATCCCTGGCGTAATTAAAATTTGCGACAGTATAAAATTATTTTTTGAATAATTTACTATAGAAAAGGCAATCCTTGGCGCACTTAAAATTTGCGACAGTAGAAAATTATTTTTTGAATAATTTACTATAGAAAAGGCAATCCCTGGCGTAATTAAAATTTGCGACAGTAGAAAATTATTTTTTGAATAATTTACTGTAGAAAAGGCAATCCCTGGCGTATTTAAAATTTGCGAAAGTTGAAAATTATTTTTTGAATAATTTACTATAGAAAAGGCAATCCCTGGCTCAATTAAAATTTGCGACATTAGAAAATTATTTTTTGAATAATTTACTATAGAAAAGGCATTCCCTGGCGCAATTAAAATTTGCGACAGTAGAAAATTATTTTTTGAATAATTTACTATAGAAAAGGCAATCCCTGGCGTAATTAAAATTTGCGACAGTATAAAATTATTTTTTGAATAATTTACTATAGAAAAGGCAATCCCTGGCGCAATTAAAACTTGCGATAGTAAAAAATTATTTTTTGAATAATTTACTGTAGAAAAGGCAATCTCTGGCGCAATTAAAATTTGCGATAGTATAAAATTATTTTTTGAATAATTTACTATAGAAAAGGCAATCCCTGGCGCAATTAAAATTTGCGACAGTAAAAAATTATTTTTTGAATAATTTACTATAGAAAAGGCAATCCCTGGCGTAATTAAAATTTGCTACAGTTGAAAATTATATTGTGAGAAATTTACTATAGAAAAGGCAATCCCTGGCGTAATTAAAATTTGCGACAGTTGAAAATTATTTTTTGAATAATTTACTATAGAAAAGGCAATCCCTGGCGTATTTAAAATTTGCGACAGTAAGAAATTAATTTGTGAGAAATTTACTAAATAAAAGGCAAGCCCTGGCGTAATTAAAATTTGCGACAGTATAAAATTATTTTTTGAATAATTTACTATAGAAAAGGCAATCCCTGGCGTAATTAAAATTTGCGACAGTAGAAAATTATTTTTTGAATAATTTAATATAGAAAAGGCAATCCCTGGCGTAATTAAAATTTGCGACAGTAGAAAATTATTTTTTGAATAATTTACTATAGAAAAGGCAATCCCTGGCGCACTTAAAATTTGCGACAGTAGAAAATTTATTTTTTGAATAATTTACTATATAAAAGGCAATCCCTGGCGTAATTAAAATTTGCGACAGTATAAAATTATTTTTTGAATAATTTACTATAGAAAAGCAATCCCTGGCGTAATTAAAATTTGCGACAGTAGAAAATTATTTTTTGAATAATTTACTATAGAAAAGGCAATCCCTGACGCAATTAAAATTTGCTACAGTTGAAAATTATTTTGTGAGAAATTTACTATAGAAAAGGCAATCCCTGGCGTAATTAAAATTTGCGACAGTTGAAAATTATTTTTTGAATAATTTACTATAGAAAAGGCAATCCTTGGCGTATTTAAAATTTGCGACAGTAAGAAATAAATTTTTTGAATAAATTACTATAGAAAAGGCAATCCCTGGCGCAATTAAAATTTGCGACAGTATAAAATTATTTTTTGAATAATTTACTATAGAAAAGGCAATCCCTGGCGTAATTAAAATTTGCGACAGTAGAAAATTATTTTTTGAATAATTTACTATAGAAAAGGCAATCCCTGGCGCAATTAAAATTTGCGACAGTTGAAAATTATTTTTTGAATAATTTACTATAGAAAAGGCAATCCCTGGCGTAATTAAAATTTGCGACAGTAAAAAATTATTTTTTGAATAATTTACTATAGAAAAGGCAATACCTGGCGTAATTAAAATTTGCGACAGTAGAAAATTATTTTTTGAATAATTTACTATAGAAAAGGCAATCCCTGGCGCAATTAAAATTTGCGACAGTATAAAATTATTTTTTGAATAATTTGCTGTAGAAAAGGCAATCCCTGGCGTAATTAAAATTTGCGACAGTAGAAAATTATTTTTTGAATAAATTACTATAGAAAAGGCAATCCCTGGCGCAATTAAAATTTGCGACAGTAGAAAATTATTTTTTGAATAATTTACTATAGAAAAGGCAATCCCTGGCGTAATTAAAATTTGCGACAGTAGAAAATTATTTTTTGCAAAATTTACTATAGAAAAGGCAATCCCTGGCGCACTTAAAATTTGCGACAGTAAAAAATTATTTTTTGAAGAATTTACTATAGAAAAGGCAATCCCTGGCGCAATTAAAACTTGCGATAGTAAAAAATTATTTTTTGAATAATTTACTGTAGAAAAGGCAATCCCTGGCGCAATTAAAATTTGCGACAGTATAAAATTATTTTTTGAATAATTTACTATAGAAAAGGCAATCCCTGGCGCAATTAAAATTTGCGACAGTAAAAAATTATTTTTTGAATAATTTACTATAGAAAAGGCAATCCTTGACGTAATTAAAATTTGCGACAGTTGAAAATTATTTTGTGAGAAATTTACTATAGAAAAGGCAATCCCTGGCGCAATTAAAATTTGCGACAGTAGAAAATTATTTTTTGAATAATTTACTATAGAAAAGGCAATCCCTGGCGTAATTAAAATTTGCGACAGTAGAAAATTATTTTTTGAATAATTTACTATAGAAAAGGCAATCCCTGGCGCACTTAAAATTTGCGACAGTAAAAAATAATTTTTTGAAGAATTTACTATAGAAAAGGCAATCCCTGGCGCAATTAAAACTTGCGATAGTAAAAAATTATTTTTTGAATAATTTACTGTAGAAAAGGCAATCCCTGGCGCAATTAAAATTTGCGACAGTATAAAATTATTTTGTGAATAATTTACTATAGAAAAGGCAATCCCTGGCGCAATTAAAATTTGCGACAGTATAAAATTATTTTTTGAATAATTTACTATAGAAAAGGCAATCCCTGGCGCAATTAAAATTTGCGACAGTAAAAAATTATTTTTTGAATAATTTACTATAGAAAAGGCAATCCCTGACGTAATTAAAATTTGCGACAGTTGAAAATTATTTTGTGAGAAATTTACTATAGAAAAGGCAATCCCTGGCGCAATTAAAATTTGCGACAGTAGATAATTATTTTTTGAATAATTTACTATAGAAAAGGCAATCCCTGGCGTAATTAAAATTTGCGACAGTATAAAATTATTTTTTGAATAATTTACTGTAGAAAAGGCAATCCCTGGCGCAATTAAAATTTGCGACACTATAAAATTATTTTTTGAATAATTTACTATAGAAAAGGCAATCCCTGGCGCAATTAAAATTTGCGACAGTAAAAAATTATTTTTTGAATAATTTACTATAGAAAAGGCAATCCCTGGCGTAATTAAAATTTGCGACAGTATAAAATTATTTTTTGAATAATTTACTATAGAAAAGGCAATCCCTGGCGTAATTAAAATTTGCGAAAGTAGAAAATTATTTTTTGAATAATTTACTATAGAAAAAGGCAATCCCTGGTGCACTTAAAATTTGCGACAGTAGAAAATTATTTTTTGAATAATTTACTATAGAAAAGGCAATCCCTGGCGCAATTAAAATTTGCGACAGTAAAAAATTATTTTTTGAATAATTTACTGTAGAAAAGGCAATCCCTGGCGTAATTGAAATTTGCGAGAGTAAAAAATTATTTTTTGAATAATTTACTATAGAAAAGGCAATCCCTGGCGTAATTAAAATTTGCGACAGTAGAAAATTATTTTTTGAATAATTTACTGTAGAAAAGGCAATCCCTGGCGTATTTAAAATTTGCGACAGTTGAAAATTATTTTTTGAATAATTTACTATAGAAAAGGCAATCCCTGGCGCAATTAAAATTTGCGACAGTAGAAAATTATTTTTTGAATAATTTACTATAGAAAAGGCAATCCCTGGCGCAATTAAAATTTGCGACAGTAGAAAATTATTTTTTGAATAATTTACTATAGAAAAGGCAATCCCTGGCGTAATTAAAATTTGCGACAGTATAAAATTATTTTTTGAATAATTTACTATAGAAAAGGCAATCCCTGGCGCAATTAAAACTTGCGATAGTAAAAAATTATTTTTTGAATAATTTACTGTAGAAAAGGCAATCCCTGGCGTAATTAAAATTTGCGACAGTATAAAATTATTTTTTGAATAATTTACTATAGAAAAGGCAATCCCTGGCGCAATTAAAATTTGCGACAGTAAAAAATTATTTTTTGAATAATTTACTATAGAAAAGGCAATCCCTGGCGTAATTAAAATTTGCTACAGTTGAAAATTATTTTGTGAGAAATTTACTATAGAAAAGGCAATCCCTGGCGTAATTAAAGTTTGCGACAGTTGAAAATTATTTTTTGAATAATTTACTATAGAAAAGGCAATCCTTGGCGTATTTAAAATTTGCGACAGTAAGAAATTAATTTTTTGAATAAATTACTATAGAAAAGGCAATCCCTGGCGCAATTAAAATTTGCGACAGTAGAAAATTATTTTTTGAATAATTTACTATAGAAAAGGCAATCCCTGGCGTAATTAAAATTTGCGACAGTAGAAAATTATTTTTTGAATAATTTACTATAGAAAAGGCAATCCCTGGCGTAATTAAAATTTGCGACAGTAGAAAATTATTTTTTGAATAATTTACTATAGAAAAGGCAATCCCTGGCGCAATTAAAATTTGCGACAGTTGAAAATTATTTTTTGAATAATTTACTATAGAAAAGGCAATCCCTGGCGTAATTAAAATTTGCGACAGTAAAAAATTATTTTTTGAATAATTTACTATAGAAAAGGCAATACCTGGCGTAATTAAAATTTGCGACAGTAGAAAATTATTTTTTGAATAATTTACTATAGAAAAGGCAATCCCTGGCGCAATTAAAATTTGCGACAGTATAAAATTATTTTTTGAATAATTTACTGTAGAAAAGGCAATCCCTGGCGTAATTAAAATTTGCGACAGTAGAAAATTATTTTTTGAATAAATTACTATAGAAAAGGCAATCCCTGGCGCAATTAAAATTTGCGACAGTAGAAAATTATTTTTTGAATAATTTACTATAGAAAAGGCAATCCCTGGCGTAATTAAAATTTGCGACAGTAGAAAATTATTTTTTGCAAAATTTACTATAGAAAAGGCAATCCCTGGCGCACTTAAAATTTGCGACAGTAAAAAATTATTTTTTGAAGAATTTACTATAGAAAAGGCAATCCCTGGCGCAATTAAAACTTGCGATAGTAAAAAATTATTTTTTGAATAATTTACTGTAGAAAAGGCAATCCCTGGCGCAATTAAAATTTGCGACAGTATAAAATATATTTTGAATAATTTACTATAGAAAAGGCAATCCCTGGCGCAATTAAAATTTGCGACAGTAAAAAATTATTTTTTGAATAATTTACTATAGAAAAGGCAATCCCTGACGTAATTAAAATTTGCGACAGTTGAAAATTATTTTGTGAGAAATTTACTATAGAAAAGGCAATCCCTGGCGCAATTAAAATTTGCGACAGTAGAAAATTATTTTTTGAATAATTTACTATAGAAAAGGCAATCCCTGGCGTAATTAAAATTTGCGACAGTAGAAAATTATTTTTTGAATAATTTACTATAGAAAAGGCAATCCCTGGCGTAATTAAAATTTGCGACAGTATAAAATTATTTTTTGAATAATTTACTGTAGAAAAGGCAATCCCTGGCGCAATTAAAATTTGCGACACTATAAAATTATTTTTTGAATAATTTACTATAGAAAAGGCAATCCCTGGCGCAATTAAAATTTGCGACAGTAAAAAATTATTTTTTGAATAATTTACTATAGAAAAGGCAATCCCTGGAGTAATTAAAATTTGCGACAGTTGAAAATTATTTTGTGAGAAATTTACTATAGAAAAGGCAATCCGTGGCGCAATTAAAATTTGCGAGAGTAGAAAATTATTTTTTGAATAATTTACTATAGAAAAGGCAATCCCTGGCGCACTTAAAATTTGCGACAGTAGAAAATTATTTTTTGAATAAGTTACTATAGAAAAGGCAATCCCTGGCGTAATTAAAATTTGCGACAGTTGAAAATTATTTTTTGAATAATTTACTATAGAAAAGGCAATCCCTGGCGCACTTAAAATTTGCCAGAGTAAAAAATTATTTTTTGAATAATTTACTATAGAAAAGGCAATCCCTGGCGCACTTAAAACTTGCGACAGTAAAAAATTATTTTTTGTATAATTTACTATAGGAAAGGCAATCGCTGGCGCAATTAAAATTTGCGACAGTATAAAATTATTTTTTGAATAATTTACTATAGAAAAGGCAATCCCTGGCGTAATTAAAATTTGCGACAGTATAAAATTATTTTTTGAATAATTTACTGTAGAAAAGGCAATCCCTGGCGCAATTAAAATTTGCGACAGTTGAAAATTATTTTTTGAATAATTTACTATAGAAAAGGCAATCCCTGGCGCAATTAAAATTTGCGACAGTAGAAAATTATTTTTTGAATAATTTACTATAGAAAAGGCAATCCCTGGCGCAATTAAAATTTGCGACAGTAGAAAATTATTTTTTGAATAATTTACTATAGAAAAGGCAATCCCTGGCGCAATTAAAATTTGCGACAGTAGAAAATTATTTTTTGAATAATTTACTATAGAAAAGGCAATCCCTGGCGCACTTAAAATTTGCGACAGTAAAAAATTATTTTTTGAATAATTTACTATAGAAAAGGCAATCCCTGGCGCGCTTAAAATTTTCGACAGTAAAAAATTATTTTTTGAATAATTTACTATAGAAAAGGCAATCCCTGGCGTAATTAAAATTTGCGACAGTAAAAAATTATTTTTTGAATAATTTACTATAGAAAAGGCAAACCCTGGCGTAATTAAAATTTGCGACAGTTGAAAATTATTTTTTGAATAATTTACTATAGAAAAGGCAATCCCTGGCGCAATTAAAATTTGCGACAGTAGAAAATTATTTTTTGAATAATTTACTATAGAAAAGGCAATCCCTGGCGCACTTAAAATTTGCGACAGTAAAAAATTATTTTTTGAATAATTTACTATAGAAAAGGCAATCCCTGGGGTAATTAAAATTTGCGACAGTAGAAAATTATTTTTTGAATAATTTACTATAGAAAAGGCAATCCCCGGCGTAATTAAAATTTGCGACAGTATAAAATTATTTTTTGAATAATTTACTATAGAAAAGGCAATCCCTGGCGCACTTAAAATTTGCGACAGTAGGAAATTATTTTTTGAATAATTTACTATAGAAAAGGCAATCCCTGGCGTAATTAAAATTTGCGACAGTAGAAAATTATTTTTTGAATAATTTACTGTAGAAAAGGCAATCCCTGGCGTATTTAAAATTTGCGAAAGTTGAAAATTATTTTTTGAATAATTTACTATAGAAAAGGCAATCCCTGGCTCAATTAAAATTTGCGACATTAGAAAATTATTTTTTGAATAATTTACTATAGAAAAGGCAATCCCTGGCGCAATTAAAATTTGCGACAGTAGAAAATTATTTTTTGAATAATTTACTATAGAAAAGGCAATCCCTGGCGTAATTAAAATTTGCGACAGTATAAAATTGTTTTTTGAATAATTTACTATAGAAAAGGCAATCCCTGGCGCAATTAAAACTTGCGATAGTAAAAAATTATTTTTTGAATAATTTACTGTAGAAAAGGCAATCCCTGGCGCAATTAAAATTTGCGATAGTATAAAATTATTTTTTGAATAATTTACTATAGAAAAGGCAATCCCTGGCGCAATTAAAATTTGCGACAGTAAAAAATTATTTTTTGAATAATTTACTATAGAAAAGGCAATCCCTGGCGTAATTAAAATTTGCTACAGTTGAAAATTATATTGTGAGAAATTTACTATAGAAAAGGCAATCCCTGGCGTAATTAAAATTTGCGACAGTTGAAAATTATTTTTTGAATAATTTACTATAGAAAAGGCAATCCCTGGCGTATTTAAAATTTGCGACAGTAAGAAATTAATTTGTGAGAAATTTACTAAATAAAAGGCAAGCCCTGGCGTAATTAAAATTTGCGACAGTATAAAATTATTTTTTGAATAATTTACTATAGAAAAGGCAATCCCTGGCGTAATTAAAATTTGCGACAGTAGAAAATTATTTTTTGAATAATTTAATATAGAAAAGGCAATCCCTGGCGTAATTAAAATTTGCGACAGTAGAAAATTATTTTTTGAATAATTTACTATAGAAAAGGCAATCCCTGGCGCACTTAAAATTTGCGACAGTAGAAAATTTATTTTTTGAATAATTTACTATATAAAAGGCAATCCCTGGCGTAATTAAAATTTGCGACAGTAGAAAATTATTTTTTGAATAATTTACTATAGAAAAGCAATCCCTGGCGTAATTAAAATTTGTGACAGTAGAAAATTATTTTTTGAATAATTTACTATAGAAAAGGCAATCCCTGACGCAATTAAAATTTACGACAGTTGAAAATTATTTTTTGAATAATTTACTATAGAAAAGGCAATCCCTGGCGTAATTAAAATTTGCGACAGTAGAAAATTATTTTTTGAATAATTTACTATAGAAAAGGTAATCCCTGGCGTAATTAAAATTTGCGACAGTTAAAAATTATTTTTTGAATAATTTACTATAGAAAAGGCAATCCCTGACGCAATTAAAATTTACGACAGTTGAAAATTATTTTTTGAATAATTTACTATAGAAAAGGCAATCCCTGGCGTAATTAAAATTTGCGACAGTAAAAAATTATTTTTTGAATAATTTACTATAGAAAAGGCAATCCCTGGCGCACTTAAAATTTGCGACAGTAAAAAATTATTTTTTGAATAATTTACAATAGAAAAGGCAATCCCTGGCGCAATTAAAACTTGCGATAGTAAAAAATTATTTTTTGAATAATTTACTGTAGAAAAGGCAATCCCTGGCGCAATTAAAATTTGCGACAGTATAAAATTATTTTTTGAATAATTTACTATAGAAAAGGCAATCCCTGGCGCAATTAAAATTTGCGACAGTAAAAAATTATTTTTTGAATAATTTACTATAGAAAAGGCAATCCCTGGCGTAATTAAAATTTTCGACAGTTGAAAATTATTTTGTGAGAAATTTACTATAGAAAAGGCAATCCCTGGCGCAATTAAAATTTGCGACAGTAGAAAATTATTTTTTGAATAATTTACTATAGAAAATGCAATCCCTGGCGTAATTAAAATTTGCGACAGTAGAAAATTATTTTTTGAATAATTTACTATAGAAAAGGCTATCCCTGGCGCACTTAAAATTTCCGACAGTAAAAAATTATTTTTTGAATAATTTACTATAGAAAAGGCAATCCCTGGCGTAATTAAAATTTGCGACAGTAGAAAATTATTTTTTGAATAATTTACTATAGAAAAGGCAATCCCTGGCGCAATTAAAATTTGCGACAGTATAAAATTATTTTTTGAATAATTTACTATAGAAAAGGCAATCCTTGCCGTAATTAAAATTTGCGACAGTATAAAATTATTTTTTGAATAATTTACTGTAGAAAAGGCAATCCCTGGCGCAATTAAAATTTGCGACACTATAAAATTATTTTTTGAATAATTTACTATAGAAAAGGCAATCCCTGGCGCAATTAAAATTTGCGACAGTAAAAAATTATTTTTTGAATAATTTACTATAGAGAAGGCAATCCCTGGCGTAATTAAAATTTGCGACAGTTGAAAATTATTTTGTGAGAAATTTACTATAGAAAAGGCAATCCCTGGCGCAATTAAGATTTGCGAGAGTAGAATATTATTTTTTGAATAATTTACTATAGAAAAGGCAATCCCTGGCGTAATTAAAATTTGCGACAGTAGAAAATTATTTTTTGAATAATTTACTATAGAAAAGGCAATCCCTGGCGCAATTAAAATTTGCGACAGTTGAAAATTATTTTTTGAATAATTTACTATAGAAAAGGAAATCCCTGGCGTAATTAAAATTTGCGACAGTATAAAATTTTTTTTGAAAAATTTACTATAGAAAAGGCAATCCCTGGCGTATTTAAAATTTGCGACAGTATAAAATGATTTTTTGAATAATTTACTATAGGAAAGGCAATCCCTGGCGCACTTAAAATTTGCGACAGTAGAAAATTATTTTTTGAATAATTTACTATAGAAAGGGCAATCCCTGGCGTAATTAAAATTTGGGACAGTAGAAAATTATTTTTTGAATAATTTACTATAGAAAAGGCAATCCCTGGCGCAACTAAAATTTGCGACAGTATAAAATTATTTTTTGAATAATTTACTATAGAAAAGGCAATCCCTGGCGTAATTAAAATTTGCGACAGTATAAAATTATTTTTTGAATAATTTACTGTAGAAAAGGCAATCCCTGGCGCAATTAAAATTTGCGACAGTTGAAAATTATTTTTTGAATAATATACTATAGAAAAGGCAATCCTTGGCGTAATTAAAATTTGCGACAGTATAAAATTATTTTTTGAATAATTTACTGTAGAAAAGGCAATCCCTGGCGCAATTAAAATTTGCGACAATATAAAATTATTTTTTGAATAATTTACTATAGAAAAGGCAATCCCTGGCGCAATTAAAATTTGCGACAGTAAAAAATTATTTTTTGAATAATTTACTATAGAAAAGGCAATCCCTGGCGCAATTAAAATTTGCGAGAGTTGAAAATTATTTTGTGAGAAATTTAATATAGAAAAGGCAATCCCTGGCGCAATTAAAATTTGCGAGAATAGAAAATTATTTTTTGAATAATTTACTATAGAAAAGGCAATCCCTGGCGTAATTAAAATTTGCGACAGTAGAAAATTATTTTTTGAATAATTTACTATAGAAAAGGCAATCCCTGGCGCAATTAAAATTTGCGACAGTTGAAAATTATTTTTTGAATAATTTACTATAGAAAAGGAAATCCCTGGCGTAATTAAAATTTGCGACAGTATAAAATTATTTTTTGAATAATTTACTATAGAAAAGGCAATCCCTGGCGTATTTAAAATTTGCGACAGTATAAAATGATTTTTTGAATAATTTACTATAGAAAAGGCAATCCCTGGCGCACTTAAAATTTGCGACAGTAAAAAATTATTTTTTGAATAACTTACTATAGAAAAGGCAATCCCTGGCGTAATTAAAATTTGCGACAGTTGAAAATTATTTTTTGAATAATTTACTATAGAAAAGGCAATCCCTGGCGCAATTAAAATTTGCGACAGTAGAAAATTATTTTTTGAATAATTTACTATAGAAAAGGCAATCCCTGGCGCACCTAAAATTTGCGACAGTAAAAAATTATTTTTTGAATAATTTACTATAGAAAAGGCAATCCCTGGCGCACTTAAAATTTGCGACAGTAAAAAATTATTTTTTGAATAATTTACTATAGGAAAGGCAATCCCTGGCGTAATTAAAATTTGCGACAGTATAAAATTATTTTTTGAATAATTTACTATAGAAAAGGCAATCCCTGGCGTAATTAAAATTTGCGACAGTAAAAAATTATTTTTTGAATAATTTACTGTAGAAAATGCAATCCCTGGCGCAATTAAAATATGCGACAGTTGAAAATTATTTTTTGAATAATTTACTATAGAAAAGGCAATCCCTGGCGCAATTAAAATTTGCGACAGTAGAAAATTATTTTTTGAATAATTTACTATAGAAAAAGGCAATCCCTGGCGCAATTAAAATTTGCGACAGTAGAAAATTATTTTTTGAATAATTTACTATAGAAAAGGCAATCCCTGGCGCACTTAAAATTTGCGACAGTAAAAAATTATTTTTTGAATAATTTACTATAGAAAAGGCAATCCCTGGCGCACTTAAAATTTTCGACAGTAAAAAATTATTTTTTGAATAATTTACTATAAAAAAGGCAATCCCTGGCGTAATTAAAATTTGCGACAGTAAAAAATTATTTTTTGAATAATTTACTATAGAAAAGGCAATCCCTGGCGTAATTAAAATTTGCGACAGTTGAAAATTATTTTTTGAATAATTTACTATAGAAAAGGCAATCCCTGGCGTAATTAAAATTTGCGACAGTTGAAAATTATTTTTTGAATAATTTACTATAGAAAAGGCAATCCCTGGCGTAATTAAAATTTGCGACAGTTTAAAATTATTTTTTGAATAATTTACTATAGAAAAGGCAATCCCTGGCGCAATTAAAATTTGCGACAGTAGAAAATTATTTTTTGAATAATTTACTATAGAAAAGGCAATCCCTGGCGCAATTAAAATTTGCGACAGTAGAAAATTATTTTTTGAATAATTTACTATAGAATAGGCAATCCCTGGCGCACTTAAAATTTGCGACAGTAAAAAATTATTTTTTGAATAATTTACTATAGAAAAGGCAATCCCTGGCGCACTTAAAATTTGCGACAGTAAAAAATTATTTTTTGAATAATTTACTATAGAAAAGGCAATCCCTGGCGTAATTAAAATTTGCGACAGTAAAAAATTATTTTTTGAATAATTTACTATAGAAAAGGCAATCCCTGGCGTAATTAAAATTTGCGATAGTTGAAAATTATTTTTTGAATAATTTATTATAGAAAAGGCAATTCCTGGCGCAATTAAAATTTACGACAGTATAAAATTATTTTTTGAATAATTTACTATAGAAAAGGCAATCCCTGGCACACTTAAAATTTTCGACAGTAGAAAATTATTTTTTGAATAATTTACTATAGAAAAGGCAATCACTGGCGCACTTAAAATTTGCGACAGTAAAAAATTATTTTTTGAATAATTTACTATAGAAAAGGCAATCCCTGGCGCAATTAAAATTTGCGACAGTAAAAAATTATTTTTTGAATAATTTACTATAGAAAAGGCAATCCCTGGCGTAATTAAAATTTGCGACAGTTGAAAATTATTTTTTGAATAATTTAGTATAGAAAAGGCAATCCCTGGCGTAATTAAAATTTGCGACAGTAGAAAATTATTTTTTGAATAATTTACTATAGAAAAGGCAATCCCTGGCGCACTTAAAATTTGCGACAGTAGAAAATTATTTTTTGAATAATTGACTATAGAAATGGCAATCCCTGGCGCAATTAAAATTTGCGACAGTAGAAAATTATTTTTTGAATAATTTACTATAGAAAAGGCAATCCCTGGCGCACTTAAAATTTGCGACAGTAAAAAATTATTTTTTTGAAAAATTTACTGTAGAAAAGGCAAACGCTGGCGTAATTAAAATTTGCGACAGTAGAAAATTATTTTTGAATAATTTACCATAGAAAAGGCAATCCCTGGCGTAATTAAAATTTGCGACAGTATAAAATTATTTTTTGAATAATTTACTATAGAAAAGGCAATCCCTGGCGCACTTAAAATTTGCGACAGTAGAAAATTATTTTTTGAATAATTTACTATAGAAAAGGCAATCCCTGGCGCAATTAAAATTTGCGACAGTAGAAAATTATTTTTTGAATAATTTACTATAGAAAAGGCAATCCCTGGCGTAATTAAAATTTGCGACAGTAGAAAAGTATTTTTGAATAATTTACTGTAGAAAAGGCAATCCCTGGGATATTTAAAATTTGCGACAGTAAAAAATTATTTTTTGAATAATTTACTATAGAAAAGGCAATCCCTGGCGTAATTAAAATTTGCGACAGTAAAAAATTATTTTTTTGAATAATTTACTATAGAAAAGGCAATCCCTGGCGCAATTAAAATTTGCGACAGTTGAAAATTATTTTTTGAGTAATTTACTGTAGAAAAGGCAATCCCTGGCGCAATTAAAATTTCCGACAGTATAAAATTATTTTTTGAATAATTTACTATAGAAAAGGCAATCCCTGGCGCAATTAAAACTTGCGATAGTATAAAATTATTTGTTGAAAAATTTACTATAGAAAAGGCAATCCCTGGCGTAATTAAAATTTGCGACAGTTGAAAATTATTTTTTGAATAATTTACTATAGAAAAGGCAATCCCTGGCGCACTTAAAATTTGCGACAGTAGAAAATTATTTTTTGAATAATTTACTATATAAAAGGCAATCCCTGGCGTAATTAAAATTTGCGACAGTAGAAAATTATTTATTGAATAATTTAATATAGAAAAGGCAGTCCCTGGCGTAATTAAAATTCCCGACAGTATAAAATTATTTTTTGAATAATTTACTATAGAAAAGGCAATCCCTGGCGTAATTAAAATTTGCGACAGTAAAAAAATATTTTTTGAATAATTTACTATAGAAAAGGCAATCCCTGGCGTAATTAAAATTTGCGACAGTTGAAAATTATTTTTGGAATTATTTACTATAGAAAAGGCAATCCCTGGCGTATTTAAAATTTGCGACAGTAAAAAATTATTTTTTGAATAATTTACTATAGAAAAGGTAATCCCTGGCGTAATTAAAATTTGCGACAGTAGAAAATTATTTTTTGAATAATTTACTATAGAAAAGGCAATCCCTGGCGTAATTAAAATTTGCGACAGTAGAAAATTATTTTTTGCAAAATTTACTATAGAAAAGGCAATCCCTGGCGCACTTAAAATTTGCGACAGTAAAAAATTATTTTTTGAATAATTTACTATAGAAAAGGCAATCCCTGGCGCAATTAAAACTTGCGATAGTAAAAAATTATTTTTGAATAATTTACTGTAGAAAAGGCAATCCCTGGTGCAATTAAAATTTGCGACAGTATAAAATTATTTTTTGAATAATTTACTATAGAAAAGGCAATCCCTGGCGCAATTAAAATTTGCGACAGTAAAAAATTATTTTTTGAATAATTTACTATAGAAAAGGCAATCCCTGGCGTAATTAAAATTTTCGACAGTTGAAAATTATTTTGTGAGAAATTTACTATATAAAAGGCAATCCCTGCGCAATTAAAATTTGCGACAGTAGAAAATTATTTTTTGAATAATTTACTATAGAAAATGCAATCCCTGGCGTAATTAAAATTTGCGACAGTAGAAAATTATTTTTTGAATAATTTACTATAGAAAAGGCTATCCCTGGCGCACTTAAAATTTCCGACAGTAAAAAATTATTTTTTGAATAATTTACTATAGAAAAGGCAATCCCTGGCGTAATTAAAATTTGCGACAGTAAAAAATTATTTTTTGAATAATTTACTATAGAAAAGGCAATCCCTGGCGCAATTAAAATTTGCGACAGTATAAAATTATTTTTTGAATAATTTACTATAGAAAAGGCAATCCTTGCCGTAATTAAAATTTGCGACAGTATAAAATTATTTTTTGAATAATTTACTGTAGAAAAGGCAATCCCTGGCGCAATTAAAATTTGCGACACTATAAAATTATTTTTTGAATACTTTACTATAGAAAAGGCAATCCCTGGCGCAATTAAAATTTGCGAAAGTAAAAAATTATTTTTTGAATAATTTACTATAGAGAAGGCAATCCCTGGCGTAATTAAAATTTGCGACAGTTGAAAATTATTTTGTGAGAAATTTACTATAGAAAAGGCAATCCCTGGCGCAATTAAGATTTGCGAGAGTAGAAAATTATTTTTTGAATAATTTACTATAGAAAAGGCAATCCCTGGCGTAATTAAAATTTGCGACAGTAGAAAATTATTTTTTGAATAATTTACTATAGAAAAGGCAATCCCTGGCGCAATTAAAATTTGCGACAGTTGAAAATTATTTTTTGAATAATTTACTATAGAAAAGGAAATCCCTGGCGTAATTAAAATTTGCGACAGTATAAAATTATTTTTTGAATAATTTACTATAGAAAAGGCAATCCCTGGCGTATTTTGACAGTATAAAATGATTTTTGAATAATTTACTATAGAAAAGGCAATCCCTGGCGCACTTAAAATTTGCGACAGTAGAAAATTATTTTTTGAATAATTTACTATAGAAAAGGCAATCCCTGGCGTAATTAAAATTTGGGACAGTAGAAAATTATTTTTTGAATAATTTACTATAGAAAAGGCAATCCCTGGCGCAACTAAAATTTGCGACAGTATAAAATTATTTTTTGAATAATTTACTATAGAAAAGGCAATCCTGGCGCAATTAAAATTTGCGACAGTTGAAAATTATTTTTTGAATAATTTACTATAGAAAAGGAAATCCCTGGCGTAATTAAAATTTGCGACAGTATAAAATTATTTTTTGAATAATTTACTATAGAAAAGGCAATCCCTGGCGTATTTAAAATTTGCGACAGTATAAAATGATTTTTTTGAATAATTTACTATAGAAAAGGCAATCCCTGGCGCACTTAAAATTTGCGACAGTAGAAAATAATTTTTTGAATAATTTACTATAGAAAAGGCAATCCCTGGCGTAATTAAAATTTGGGACAATAGAAAATTATTTTTTGAATAATTTACTATAGAAAAGGCAATCCCTGGCGCAATTGAAATTTGCGACAGTATAAAATTATTTTTTGAATAATTTACTATAGAAAAGGCAATCCCTGGCATAATTAAAATTTGCGACAGTATAAAATTATTTTTTGAATAATTTACTGTAGAAAATGCAATCCCTGGCGCAATTAAAATATGCGACAGTTGAAAATTATTTTTTGAATAATTTACTATAGAAAAGGCAATCCCTGGCGCAATTAAAATTTGCGACAGTAGAAAATTATTTTTTGAATAATTTACTATAGAAAAGGCAATCCCTGGCGCAATTAAAATTTGCGACAGTAGAAAATTATTTTTTGAATAATTTACTATAGAAAAGGCAATCCCTGGCGCACTTAAAATTTGCGACAGTAAAAAATTATTTTTTGAATAATTTACTATAGAAAAGGCAATCCCTGGCGCACTTAAATTTTCGACAGTAAAAAATTATTTTTTGAATAATTTACTATAAAAAAGGCAATCCCTGGCGTAATTAAAATTTGCGACAGTAAAAAAATTATTTTTTGAATAATTTACTATAGAAATGGCAATCCCTGGCGTAATTAAAATTTGCGACAGTTGAAAATTATTTTTTGAATAATTTACTATAGAAAAGGCAATCCCTGGCGTAATTAAAATTTGCGACAGTATAAAATTATTTTTTGAATAATTTACTGTAGAAAAGGCAATCCCTGCGCAATTAAAATTTGCGACAGTTTGAAAATTATTTTTTGAATAATTTACTATAGAAAAGGCAATCCCTGGCGCAATTAAAATTTGCGATAGTACAAAATTATTTTTTGAATAATTTACTATAGAAAAGGCAATCCCTGGCGCAATTAAAATTTGCGACAGTAGAAAATTATTTTTTGAATAATTTACTATAGAATAGGCAATCCCTGGCGCACTTAAAATTTGCGACAGTAAAAATTTATTTTTTGAATAATTTTACTATAGAAAAGGCAATCCCTGGCGCACTTAAAATTTGCGACAGTAAAAAATTATTTTTTGAATAATTTACTATAGAAAAGGCAATCCCCTGGCCGTAATTAAAATTTGCGACAGTAAAAAATTATTTTTTGAATAATTTACTATAGAAAAGGCAATCCCTGGCGTAATTAAATTTGCGACAGTTGAAAATTATTTTTTGAATAATTTACTATAGAAAAGGCAATCCCTGGCGCAATTAAAATTTGCGACAGTATAAAATTATTTTTTGAATAATTTACTATAGAAAAGGCAATCCCTGGCACACTTAAAATTTTCGACAGTAGAAAATTATTTTTTGAATAATTTACTATAGAAAAGGCAATCACTGGCGCACTTAAAATTTGCGACAGTAGAAAATTATTTTTTGAATAATTTAATAAAGAAAAGGCAATCCTGGCGTAATTAAAATTCCCGACAGTATAAAATTATTTTTTGAATAATTTACTATAGAAAAGGCAATCCCTGGCGCAATTAAATCTTGCGATAGTATAAAATTATTTGTTGAAAAATTTACTATAGAAAAGGCAATCCCTGGCGTAATTAAAATTTGCGACAGTTGAAAATTATTTTTTGAATAATTTACTATAGAAAAGGCAATCCCTGGCGCACTTAAAATTTGCGACAGTAGAAAATTATTTTTTGAATAATTTACTATATATAAGGCAATCCCTGGCGTAATTAAAATTTGCTACAGTAGAAAATTATTTTTTGAATAATTTACTATAGAAAAGGCAATCCCTGGCGTAATTAAAATTTGCGACAGTATAAAATTATTTTTTGAATAATTTACTATAGAAAAGGCAATCCCTGGCGTAATTAAAATTTGCGACAGTATAAAATTATTTTTTGAATAATTTACTATAGAAAAGGCAATCCTGGCGCACTTAAAATTTGCGACAGTAAAAAATTATTTTTTGAATAATTTACTATAGAAAAGGCAATCCCTGGCGTGATTAAAATTTGGGACAGTAAAAAATTATTTTTGAATAGTTTACTAAAGAAAAGGCAATCCTGGCGCACTTAAAATTTGCGACAGTAAAAAATTATTTTTTGAATAATTTACTATAGAAAAGGCAATCCCAGGGATTATTCAAAAATAATTTTTTACTGTCGCAAATTTTAATTACGCCAGGGATTGCCTTTTCTATAGTAAATTATTCAAAAAATAATTTTCAACTGTCGCAAATTTTAATTGCGCCAGGGATTGCCTTTTCTATAGTAAATTATTCAAAAAATAATTTTTTACTGTCGCAAATTTTAAGTGCGCCAGGGATTGCCTTTTCTTAGTAAATTATTCAAAAAATAATTTTTTTACTATCGCAAATTTTAAGTGCGCCAGGGATTGCCTTTTCTATAGTAAATTATTCAAAAAATAATTTTCTACTGTCGCAAATTTTAATTGCGCCAGGGATTGCCTTTTCTATAGTAAATTTTGCAAAAAATAATTTTCTACTGTCGCAAATTTTAATTACGCCAGGATTGCCTTTTCTATAGTAAATTATTCAAAAAATAATTTTCAACTATCGCAAATTTTAATTGCGCCAGGGATTGCCTTTTCTATAGTAAATTATTCAAAAAATAATTTTTTACTGTCGCAAATTTTAAGTGCGCCAGGGATTGCCATTTCTTTAGTAAATTATTCAAAAAATAACTTTTTACTATCGCAATTTTAAGTGCGCCAGGGAATGCCTTTTCTATAGTAAATTATTCAAAAAATAATTTTCAACTGTCGCAAATTTTAATTGCGCCAGGGATTGCCTTTTCTACAGTAAATTATTCAAAAATTAATTTTATACTATCGCAAATTTTAAGTGCGCCAGGGATTGCCTTTTCTATAGTAAATTATTCAAAAAATAATTTTCTACTGTCGCAAATTTAATTGCGCCAGGGATGGCCTTTTCTATAGTAAATTTTGCAAAAATAATTTTCTACTGTCGCAAATTTTAATTACGCCAAGTATTGCCTTTTCTATAGTAAATTATTCAAAAAAATAATTTTCAACTGTCGCAAATTTTAAGTGCGCCAGGGATTGCTTTTTCTATAGTAAATTTTGCAAAAATAATTTTCTACTGTCGCAAATTTTAATTACGCCAGGGATTGCCTTTTCTATAGTAAATTATTCAAAAAATAATTTTCAACTGTCGCAAATTTTAATTGCGCCAGGGATTGCCTTTTCTATAGTAAATTATTCAAAAAATAATTTTTTACTGTCGCAAATTTTTAAGTGCGCCAGGGATTGCCTTTTCTTTAGTAAATTATTCAAAAAATAATTTTTTACTTTCGCAAATTTTAAGTGCGCCAGGGATTGCCTTTTCTATAGTAAATTATTCAAAAAATAATTTTCTACTGTCGCAAATTTTAATTGCGCCAGGGATTGCCTTTTCTATAGTAAATTATTCAAAAAATAATTTTTTACTGTCGCAAATTTTAATTACGCCAGGATTGCCTTTTCTATAGTAAATTATTCAAAAATAATTTTCTACTGTCGCATATTTTAATTGCGCCAGGGTTGCCTTTTCTATAGTAAATTATTCAAAAATAATTTTTTACTGTCGCAAATTTTAAGTGCGCCAGGGATTGCCTTTTCTTTAGTAAATTATTCAAAAAATAATTTTTTACTATCGCAAATTTTAAGTGCGCCAGGGATTGCCTTTTCCTATAGTAAATTTTGCAAAAAAATAATTTTCTACTGTCGCAAATTTTAATTACGCCCGGAATTGCCTTTTTCTATAGTAAATTATTCAAAAAATAATTTTCAACTGTCGCAAATTTTAATTGCGCCAGGGATTGCCTTTTCTATAGTAAATTATTCAAAAAATAATTTTTTACTGTCGCAAATTTTAAGTGCGCCAGGGATTGCCTCTTCTTTAGTAAATTATTCAAAAAATAATTTTCTACTATCGCAAATTTTAAGTGCGCAAGGGATTGCCTTTTCTATAGTAAATTATTCAAAAAATAATTTTCTACTGTCGCAAATTTTAAGTGCGCCAGGGATTGCCTTTTCTATAGTAAATTATTCAAAAAATAATTTTATACTGTCGCAAATTTTAATTGCGCCAGGGATTGCCTTTTCTATAGTAAATTATTCAAAAATAATTTTCTACTGTCGCAAATTTTAATTACGCCAGGGATTGCCTTTTATATAGTAAATTATTCAAAAAATAATTTTCAACTGTCGCAAATTTTAATTGCGCCAGGGATTGCCTTTTCTATAGTAAATTATTCAAAAAATAATTTTTTAATGTCGCAAATTTTAAGTGCGCCAGGGATTGCCTTTTCTTTAGTAATTATTCAAAAAATAATTTTTTACTATCGCAAATTTTAAGTGCGCCAGGGATTGCCTTTTCTATAGTACATTATTCAAAAAATAATTTTCTACTGTCGCAAATTTTAATTGCGCCAGGGATTGCCTTTTCTATAGTAAATTATTCAAAAAATAATTTTTTACTGTCGCAAATTTTAACTACGCCAGGGATTGCCTTTTCTATAGTAAATTATTCAAAAAATAATTTTCAACTGTCGCAAATTTCAGTTGCGCCAGGGATTGCCTTTTCTATAGTAAATTATTCAAAAAATTATTTTTTTACTGTCGCAAATTTTAAGTGCGCCAGGGATTGCCTTTTCTATAGTAAATTATTCAAAAAATAATTTTTCAATTTTGAATAATTTACTATAGAAAAGGCAATCCCTGGCGCAATTAAAATTTGCGACAGTAAAAAAATATTTTTTGAATAATTTACTATATAAAAGGCAAT
>CAWVNZ010002736.1:0-37372 GCA_963930735.1 Dioctria linearis
AAACACACTCGACATATCATGTCCAATTCTAAAATTTTATTGATGATAGCTCAATTGCCTCGTAAAAATGTTATTTACCACATAAAATAACAAACGCACAGCAACGTCCTTAGGGAAGCCTTAAGATCCTCTCAAAGTAGGCTGTACACTTTTCCCAATTGTAAAGATACTCAACTTTATAATTTAAACAGAAAAAAAACAATAGAGCAGTATTTCTTAGTGGATTGGTTATTGGATTGTCGATTATGTTATTTTGAAGGCAAAACGAAAGCGGATAAATTTCTAAGTGCAAATGTCAATGTTTCGATGTATACAAAAGCCAAATATCATCTCAGCCCACATGCCTTTTTTATCAGCTGTTCCGTGTCATGCCAGCATAGTGAAACCCCAAATAAATTCTTACAAATCCGCGCAACACCTACGTACCAGCACGAAGCACGAATATGTTGCTGGACTTGTGCCCAGACGTGGTACCATAGTAACTTAGAAATGAACTATACCTTTTCAACTTCAAATTGAGACTAAACAATTTCAAATTGAGACTAAACAATTTTAAATTGAGACTAAACAATTTCAAATTGAGACTAAACATAAAAGAAAGTGTCTTTTATTAGTAAAGTGTTATTATTAATTAATTTATCCCTAATCAATTCATTCTTAAAAATATCTTACATCAAGAAAGCTCAAGCATATAATATAAGTAAGCAAATCTGTGTTTTATATACTAATAACGAAGATTGGAGGGTACTTGCAAAAACTTTAGGCGTGCAGAAATCAACTGGCTATCGATGGGTGAAAAACCAACAAATACCTGAACAACAACGTGGTGGGAAGCGAAAAATAAAAATACTAATGAACATCAACTGTTTATAGAAAGATGTATTGAAGAAAATCCTAGAATAACTTTAAAACAACTGAGAGATAAATTTCAAAATAATTATCAAATTGTTGTTTCTGCGGAATGTCTGAGAAAACGTGAAAACATTTAGATAGATTACTATATACGTTGAAAGACATTCGAAGAGAGCTAGAAAGAGCAAACATTGAAAGTAATAAAAGAAAACGATGTGATTATGTTCAACATTTTTTAGAACATCAATCTACCAATGCACCGATACTTTATATATACTACATATCGAGAACCAAAGGTCGTTCCTAAAAGGAACTCGTTGCACTCACATTGCAGCAGGCAGTCGAGGATCTAAATACATGTAATTGAGTGTATAGGAAATATGGGCTTAATTCATCATGAAATTAGAAGAGGAGCATTTAAGAAACCAGAAGCAAAAAATTTATGTGTCGTTGTCTTCGAAATGCTAAAAATATGTACCGAACATCAATCGTAATGATATTTGATAATGCTCCTTGTCATGCTGCCATTGAAGAAGTATTCCAAGAAGATGAATTTCTTAATAATCACTTACCAAGACTCACACCATATAGCCTAATGTTAAATGCAATTGAATATGCTTGGTCAAACCTAAAATCTGGAGTCAAAAGCGATTTAACTATTCAAATGCCGCAAATCCTAGCTGGTGAAGGCAGATCAAAAATGACGCAGACCGATCTCCGTCTACTACGGCTAGAAAATATAATTCGCCCAAATATATCGACGATGATTACTGTTCCTAATTGTAACCGACACGTCGCTCATATTCAAAAATTTAATCCGGACGCGATAAATATGCATGATATCTATGACTTTTTAATTAATACAATAATTCGGAACTGTAATCATCTTCGTTATATTTTCGCGAATTATATTTTTTAACCGAGTTGCGTCTATTATGGCTAGAAAATATTACGGAATTATCAATTTTGAATTAATTAAGATATTTTTAATAAATCTACTTTAGATTAATTGTAATAAATTATTTATTTTTTAGACCCAATTTGAAATTGTTTAGTCCCAATTTTTAAATTGTTTAGTTTCAATTTGAATTTGTTTAGTCCCAATTTGAAATTGTTTAGTCTCAATTTGAAATTGTTTAGTCTCAATTTGAAGTTGAAAAGGTATAGTTGACACTCGACAAAAAGAGAAGGAATATTACCCAGCTCTAAATTAAAGGATTGCAATAATTTTATTGATGAAAATGAGAACGAATATTGCACCTGCAAATTAAAACACTTAAATCGGTTTGACAAATATGGCCAAGTCAAAACTAGTAAAGCAAGTTTGATGTTTATTGAAGTTAAATACTCTGATCTGACAAGTTAAAGAAAATAAAAACCAATAAATTAGCTTTGACATTTAATGAAAATTGAAATGATACATATCGACAAATAAAGAAGAATAAAAGTCCAGGAAAGCAGTTTTACTGATAGTAGAAGAAAAAAAATGGATGGGATAAACTAGAACCTTTATTAGAAAAGAGATAGTGGAAATAAATCTGGAGAAGAAATAACAAATTATTAAAACGCTCTCTTTTCAAAAATGAAAACTTAAAACTAGATAAAACTTGGACAACAAATTAAAAATTATTAAAACACCCTCTTTTGAAGTACTGTAAACTTAAAATTAGATAAAACTTGTACATGAAATTAAAAACACAATTAAAATGAAGCCTTAAATGACGATGAACGTGAAGAATAGATAACGCTAAAAAAGTTAGAAAAGAGCGCGCGGGCATATTAAATTTTTGGGCCGTCGCGTCGCTCTGAAGTTCGCGCTCGAGTAAGAGTTTTGTGTTGGAAAGGAGAAAAAAGAAGAAGAAAATAAAATAAAATTAAAAATTTTCCGGTAAACGTGTTGTTTCGTTGGGTAGAGGATAATTTTAGTAAAGCTCCTAAGGAATCTCCCTAAACCGAAGAGGCCCATATATAACACATTGACCGCTGCTTATGACGCTGTTCTGGAAGATCTTCTTTTCGAGCCAGTTGTGGGCAAAAGAGCTCGCGCGCAACTTGATGGCCCAGCATTGGTTAAAGTCCTTCTGGATAAAAATACACATATTGCAATTGAACGCGACACTTTTCCAGCGGTGTACCAAAGATCACAGGAAAGGGTGCAACTTTGGAGTTCCCCGAACCGGCAAAAACAGACGTAAAATTTCTTCGTTTTTCTATGTGTAAAACTTAACGTCTCTGCTGGAACATTATTGGGGCGCCCGAACTCAGTCTTAATCCACTGGAAACCGCTCGGTCAGGTGGTAAGGATAAGGGGTCTCGCCCTGGAGACACAATCAATTGTGCAACATCAAAACAAAAAGGAAAACTCGATAACAGTAACGAGTAGTTCTAAGGAAAGAATAACATTTATTTGTGTTCTGCTTGAATAACTATTAAATATTACGGATGGCCGATACTGATACGATATTCGATATATCGATATTTATCCTCTTACTATGCAAGTAACTTGTATCGATATTTTTATTCTTTAAATATCATTGCATCGATATTTCAATAGCTGTTTCTCTAAAAAAAATTCTGTTCGAATCCCCACTTTTCGTACAATTTCAGGCACAATATGAACAGACATAAGAAATGTCTTAAGCGAGGCACTATAATACTCTGAACCTATATTATTACCAACTTTTTTTCCATTAAGTGGAGGAAAGATTTACCGATCGGATGTATTTTGAGAGCAACTTTAATGAATAAAAAGTGGACTCTTTTACTCTCGTGATAGTGCGAAATTGGTGCGTCGTGGAAAATGACTTCCGATTAAAAAAAATGTTCACAACAGAGGATTAATTTCCCTGAAAGAAAGAGCGGAAAAATTATATGCGAAATATAGTAACTGGGGTCTATGTTACTCAAGTGCTATACTGATACTACTCGGCGAGACCACTTTCTTCTGCTCGTGATTGTGCGAAAGTGATGCGTAGTGGAAAATGACTTCCTATGAGAAAAATGTTCACAACAGAGCACTAATGTCCTTGAAAGAAAGAACGGAAAAAATATATGCGAAATGTAGTAAGTGTGTGTATGTTACCCAAGTGCATGAAAGTGGGTTTTCTGGCGACAAAAACGTCCCGGGAAAATTTTCTGAATCAGGAAAAGAGTACACCACTCGATAGTACCCGGCAATACCTCTAATTTGATATGCAAAAACATTGTACTATATTTATACATATAATAACAAATATCGTATCGACGATACTGAGGATATCGATATTTTTAGAGCCGAAATATTGGTGTATCGATATTTTGATTAAAAAAAAAATGGAAATATCGGTGTATCGATATTTTTGTAACTATTGGCCATCCCTATTAAGTATTTTATATGATCAATAAAAATGAATTTGCTTTGAAAAATTACTTGAGCTGTTCCTTCTGGTGCATTTCGTATGGCCTTTCATCCCAATAATAATTGCAATATAATCTGTTGGAAAATCTTCCAGTAATTGCCAACGCTGCCACGTTTATTTTATACTGGTGCGTGGCATTGCTCAATTGCTGCCTTATAGTATCTACTACGTTTCACTAGGTCCAAATTTCGTAATTTTGATGAAATCGTCGAAATAAGTTCAAAATTATGCAATGCCCCATATGTGTATTTAAAACAGATGATTTCAATGTAATTTCTACAAAATTACAATCGAATTACGTACCTTTTGACGAACGCATACCTAATACCGAAATTTAGATAGAATTTAGATAGAATTATAATCGTTTCAAAATGGCGGACCGTGGTTCATTCAACGAGATGATAGGCCTGTATGTTTACTTTTGTGTAAAAAAGCCTGATTAAAAATCAAGTAAGAACTTTCTTTCGGTAGAGGATATAATATTGGATGAGAAAGTACAAAGTTAACAGACAACTGAATAAATCAATGTAAATTTGTCAGCTATCAAAAATGAAGATTAATTTATAATTTTTTTAATAAAATTGGATTTATATTATTTATTTATTTATTTATTTTAATAATATTGGAATTATTATATTTTTTAAAAAGTCGCCCTGACAACTGAAAGAATTATTTCAAATGACAAATGAAAGCAAAGAATTAACTTTCTCATCCAATTTATCCTATGTTAAAATGTTAACTTTTGTTCATGAGGGGAAGTCCATTCAACTGTTAAATTTTTCGAGTCCGAGAAGTTAACATACACTTTATGCGTAAAACTTTCGAGTTTGGGTAAAAGCTTTGAAGCGTGGGTAAAAACTTTCGAGAAAACATACATACCTAATCGTAATAACTATAGGAGATTAAAGTGAGCAAATATCATATAGGCATTTCTAACATATTGACACTGATATGTTTTGTACATAAGGGCTGTAAAGTTTTACACCTACATCCAATTGTACAGCCTGTGCGCTTCTATTTTCTTACCTCAAAAAGTATTTACTGAGTGCTTTTATGTTCATAAAAAAGTTAATAATTAGGAAAAAAATTTATTGGTAAAAAATTTGTTATTAAAATTTGATTCGTGCCCCTTTGGTTATTTCACGGTTTTTTCTTCGTCAATGTGCCAAACCCAAAACAAACCAAAACTTTCATCGAAGGTAATATGAATTTGACAGCGAGGACCAAAAATGGCCGAATGAAAGATATACGATTGCAGGGCATTTTGGCTTCGCTGATATACACGTATTGTATATATGATTGCATCTCCTTTATTTATTATCTCGTGTTTTGGTGTAAGAGAGAAGAAGAACAAGAAGATTACCACGTGATAAGCGATGAACTGTCAACGAAATTATCAAAAACATAGTGAAAGCAACGTCTCGTAATTTTCGAAATTTTTCTCAAAATTACATAATTTCAGGCCCAATGAAAACGTAAGTATTACATTTTGTTATGTGAACAAGGCGAGGCATCGCAGATTTTATATTCGAGCGATGCGTTGCAGATTGTTGTTTACTTGCCCAGCCTTTGTATGAATTAGCGTGTCCATATACCTATTCCTATATTACATATAGTATGTAGAACCATACTTATGAGCAGTTGAATCGCTCTATCGATAAGTTAAAGTTTTTTGCATTTTTAATGCAACTTGCAAGTTTATTAAAATACTTATACGACTGCAAAATTTGAGAGTTGCCGATTCTCAAGCCACGTCTTTATTAAAAAGTAACAAAGAAAAACCCCTGACCTCTGCATACTTTTAATGTTATCGCAGAAATCCTAAATAAAGACAACTAGAGACATTTATTTATATGGTTATTAATTCTACTACTCTTTACAGAACCTGGAAATCTTAACAATTTACGAACTTATAAAGTATGTATCCAAATATTTTGAAAATATCTCCCAAGCTTATTGTTCACCTATGGGCCACACAAACAGATTCACGAATTTCTAAAATTACATGCCTATTAGGTATATATTTTCCAAGTAATTCCGTGACAAATATCGTTACTTGACTTCAGCTAAAATCATTTATTGATTCGGTTATCTTGGCATAAAGAACCAAAACTACTTTGAAAATGCAGTTTTTTTTTTATTATTATTACTTTACCACATATATATGGTAGGCACTACATCATATACGTCTCAAAAGTCCAAACTTTTTCGCTGCAAGGAGAAGGTTCTAAGACACCAATATTGATGGTCACACGAGTCTTATACCTTTGTGAACAGAGCTGTCTAAAATCCATTAATTTTACCAATTTTCTCACTAGTCATAAAAAATCACTTTGGCGCATTAGTATATAAGGGATTGCCCATTAATTGTAAGCCTGCACCTTTTCTGAGCGTAATAAAAACATTTATGAGTACATATTGAGATAATAAAACTTTTAGGTGGAAACCTTTTCGACTTGCGGATACTAATGAACCGCTAGCGCATAGAAAGGGTGTTATTTTGAGTAATTAAATGAGAAGTGAGCGAAACGAGAACGTGCCTGCCGAGGCATAGATGGTGTCTTAGTTAATTAATAAAAAGAAACTTTTGCCCATATAGCCTCTCAGCTCTTGAGTTCAATTAGCAAGCAGAGTTGCAAGAGTGCTTTTCGAAATATGTTACTTTGTCCATACATAGTTAAGTTCAATCGTGTTGGAAACAATCGTACACCCTGCACTAATAGTCACGATTGATAATTTCATTGAGCCCGCAGACGAAGGTCATGATAAAAATTGTTCTAGACCTGGAACTAAACTCTTTATATTATTTTCTTCAACATAATGAGCTTTTCCATGATCACTCAATGAGCAGTTCCATGTGTTGTTATATTGTTTTTTTTCTCGAGATAACCCGAATACATATTTAGCAGAACTGCAAGTTAAGTACTGTAAAAATAGTACTCTTCACAATGTAAGTCCTGAAAGAGTTCATTTTAAGTTGCAAAAGTGGAAACTCTTATTTCGAGAGGAGTATTACATTTTCAATGCCGTATTTGTTATCGTACAGTTCTGCATTTCCAGTATTGAATTTACAGTTAAGATTCAGTGCATACATACAATCACTACTCTTATTGCTTAGGAACTTTAACTTTAGCGCCGAAAAAATAAAACTAACTAAATAATAGTTTTCTGAGGGCTTATATTGAGTGTATTGATCAAACGTTTGAACTCAGTTTCAGTTATCAGTTCTCTATGAGTTCCCGAGAGTGCTAAAAGTTCATTTCTATTTGTATGGTTTTCAGAAACTTTTACAAACACCTTCATCGATTACATGCATTTTTTCCAATGGAAATGCCTCAATCATATCTACCTATTTGTAGATATATTGAAGGGGAATAGAAGAATTTTTAAGAAATTTTATTTTTAACGATTCAAGATCAAATCATAAATACAAGAGGAAAAAACAACCTCCTCGCTCTAGGTTTGAAGCCGGAACCTTCCGCTTCCGGGCGACTGCTTCTTTGAATTGCTTCCATTTAATAACTAGATCAGAAGATAATTGGCGGTTCCAGTCCAAGTTTGCGAGCCACAAATATTGCATTATAATTTTAGATCATATGATCACAGCTGATAACCAGCCAACGGGATCGAATGTTTCGATATCTCTGAAAGTATAGAGCGCTTCATTTTTACACTATCTGCATTTAGGAAATTAACCGGAAATTTGAACGAATCGCTTGCTGGTGACCAATGCAATCCTAGAGTCTTAATCCGTTCTCCATCGTTGATTTCTAGCTGCTTTGAAGGAGTGATTGTTGATTTGTTGTCTACTTTCGAAGTTTGAACACTCCAGACTCTAACAGCGATATCAGGCCCCTCTGTATTGTCTGAGCTTCTGGGAGAGTGTCTGCTCCAGTTAGCACATCGTCGACATAAAAATGTGTCGACAGAACGTGAGTTGCCAGTGGATATTTGCCTTTCTTATCTTGTGCCAGTTGGTGAAGTGTCCTGTTAGCGAGGAAGGATGTTGCTGCGGTGCCATAGGTCACCATTGTTAATTTATACTCCTGGATTGGTTCCTGTCTTGAGGCTCTCCAAGGGACTTTCAGATATTTTTGGTCATCTGGATGGATCTTTATCTGCCGGTACATTATCTCAACGTCGGCCGTAAAGACATATCTGTGCTTCCTCCAGCATATTATGATGTTGTTTAAATCCGTTTGGAGCTTTAGACCTGTGTATATAGTATCGTTGAGGCTTATGCCGGTAGTAGTATTTGACGAGGCGTCAAATACAACTCTTAGTTTCGTCGTAGAGCTATCTTCCTTTGATACAGCTTGATGTGGTAGATGGCATCCTTCTTCAGCACCCGATTGAATTGGCACCATGTATTTAAGCTTTATTTACTTTCGCGTGAAAGCTTTGTAGTCAGCTTCCATCTTTTTATTGGAGACAAACCTCTTTTCAATTTGTAAAAGTCTAGCCAATGCCTTACTTCTTGATTCTGCAAGTTGTGCCTTGTTAGATTTAAACGGCATTCTAACCGTGTAACTTCCATCATTATTTTGAATATGATTATGAGCAAAATGTTGCTCACACGCTGCGTCATCAGTTGATATTGGAGTGGTGGCTGCTTCAACGTTTTTTATCTCCAAATATTTCTCTCATGTCTTATCCAGATTTGTCTATGACACCATTCTTGTAATTTTATTGACGCTGTTATTTCCGCACTCAACCGGCCCGGCTAAGATCCAGCCGAATTCCGTTTGCTGGCCAAATACCCCACTGTCATACTTCTTTACTCCTTCGCAAATTATGGCACTAAATATATCAGGTCCAATTATTATGTAGATAGGGCCTGGAATGCCAAATGTCGGATTGGCTAGAAGTAAATTATTTCCGAGATGTAGGTTTTTGTAATTTGTTACCTTTGAGTATGGTAATTGTCTCGTTAGCTGAGGGAAGACAAGTGCCTCAATCTTTGTAGAAAATTGTGATGAAAGGCGAGGCACCAGCTCCAACCTGACCTTATTTCCGACAAGTCCCGCCTTTGTCATGCCTACACCAGAAACCTGTGCGTTTACTTTTAATCGAGGACGTCCAGGTAGTTGAGTGGATTCCTCAGAAATGAACGAAGCTTGTGATCCTTGGTCTACCAAAGCACGGAAGAGCTCGAATCCTCCATTTGCAACTCGGGCCCTCAAAAGGGCAGTGGCTAAAACAACCTGGCATTGTTAACGTTTGATTTTTGTAGCCTCCCCTGTTTGAGCTGTTGATACACAGTAGCTTGTGTTATATGCTGTCGCTTTTCATTACTTTGGTGTAGAAAGGTATGATGATAACGCTGGCAAATATTGGAGCTGTATTTACTGAAGCATTTCTCGCCATCCTTATGTGTCAATCAATTTGAGCACATTTTCGTTGCTTAAATAAACTGTCTCCTATCATTCGTTGAAAGTCGTATGAACTTCTGACATTGATAGAGTCAATGAGACTGCTGACAGTAGCTGCAACTAGGTGGCTTGGCGGCCGTGTGATATGATTTATAGCGCGAGTAATTAACGGGTTTTATTACCTTTTTTCGCCTGGTCAATGAGGAGCTCTCTCTCTTTTTTGCGTCTTTAAATAGTTCTAACGACTGGAATCGCGTCTTTAAGAAGCGAAAGAGTCCCTCATTTGTTGCTAGATCACGGGGTTTTTTTAATGATTGCTCGTACAGTTTATATTTCTCAAAATCTAATTTGTGGATTGTAATGTGAGTGATTATTAGCGCCCAGGTACTGTTATGTATTCTCAGATTTTACAAGGCATGTAGGCACTCTTTTCTAGTATCATGAAGTTCCCGTATTCCATTTGCTGACTCTTGTTCTAATTTTGGCTGAGATAGCAATATTTGCAGTTGTGTCAAATGTTGAAGCAAGTTGCTGGCTTCCCGTCGCAAGTGAGTCGTGAGATGCTGCATTTTTCGGCGTCTCCTAATATTGTGTTGTTATGTATGAGACGCACAAATATATCATGAAAAGAAGTCCAGTGCTCATAATCTCCCGCAAACGTCGGAAGCATAATTCTGGGCAGGTTGGGTTCATTTTCTGTACGTTGTATTGTCCCAAGTAGTTCTTGTAAGTGTATTGTTATGTTATCTTCTTGGCTTAAGTAGTCGTCGTAGGCTTCGTGTGGATTGGCTACGATGTCAGAATGAGTAAGGGTAATCTTGTTCCAGTACGATTGAATGGTGGCCAGCTTGTATTGATAGTAGAATGGGGAGTGTGATTTACTGACTTCCTTCTGTATACTTTCGATCATACTCACTAATAACCTCACAGTTTCTTGTTGGACTCAAATTATTTTCACAGGATAGTCATCTTATTCTATCGGACCTGACTCCTCCCTTGATTTTTCCGGTGTTACCTCATTACTTCCTATGTCTTCCCTCTTGCTTTGTAAAGTCTCTTTAAAGTCTTCATAATAATCTTCGACTTCCTCAAAGTAATTTTTTGCGAAGTATGCATGTTGAGCATTTGCACCTTCAATATTTTTAATTTCAATATTTCTCTTTTCAAATACGTTCCAGAGTGTATGTTTTTGTTTTTCTGTGATCCTCGTTATGAGAATTTCTTTGTAGTTTTTCAATTTTTTCAGGGAAATCTTTTTGTTTTTTCTCTCAAGTCGTCTTTCTGGAGTTGATAGATTTGATTTCTATATAACGCTTAACCTTTTAGGATGCACCAGTATCTTAGGTTGCTAATTATGCTAGTTAATATGCAGCCTGTTCTGCTGTTCCTTCTTGCTGATAGTTTTGTGAAATAGATCTGTAACAAAGTAATTCTAACAATTAGTATATAAAGAGCTTGAATTCTAGCTCTGTAGACTTCTAGTCCAATCCGGGATGACCACTCTTTCAACTCTTCAGAGCAATTGTGCAGTCAGCTTAGTGGATGGCTGGATTAAAGTAATACCGCTGCATGGATTGGCAGTTGGACTGTCAGCTTATAGGAAATCGGTGTGATCTGGCTTCGCAGTAATACAGCTACCTGGATTGGCAGCTTTTTAGACATTCGTTGTGCCAGCTCTGTGTAAGGCTGGCTATGCAGTTCCGCAGGAACCTGGATTGGCAACTTGTTTAGCCAGCTGGTTTCTTTGCTCTGTGGATGGCTGGGTAGATGCCTCTGCAGATCCCTGAGATGATTGTTATAGAGAAAATTGGGATGATACTGCTGTAGAGTCCAGTCCAGTCAGCTCGGTAGATGCAGTTCGCTTAACGCTTAATCCAAATTCGCTGTTCAAGTAGGCTCGAAGGACCAATGTTAGTTAGTTAAAGTTAGAACCCTTACCGCTGGTGAGTGGAATTCTGAAAGAAACTACTTGCTTGGTGACTGAATGCTAAGTAAGGCTTTATTTCAATTTTACTCTATATGTATATGAATTTTACCTTAATGATAAGTTATGGGAACCAATGTTATCTATCCAGAAATTCAAACGTTTTCAGATGAAATTTAAGCGTACAAAACTTTTGTGGGAATGAACGATATCACGTGAAATTCAATCCTTTTTCATGGACACGGTGAGAAAAATAAAGTGCAAGTATGCATTTTATTTTGTGTGAACATTGAATTTGTGGGTAGAGAATTTTATTTTTAGAAATAATTCTTTGCATGATCGTGTTGATCATAGGTTGTGACTAAAGTAGCCCATACACTATCAATTTATTGCTCAACTTTACCTCAACTTGAAGTTGAGGCGATAAGCTGATATGTGTGTGGGCCTGTTGAACCCTTAATCTCCGGTTGAGAGAGTGAAGTTGAGCTGTTGATGGGTGTCGGAGATCAACTTGCGGTTGGCATAAACGAACTGATGCGTGTGTGGGCATGTTGCTCAACTGTTGGTATGATTTTATTATATTCGACGCTTTTGAAAGATAAGTTGACCGTTGAGCTTTGAAATTATGAAAGTTTTTTAAGAGTTTTATGTAATTTAATACTAGGGTTATATAGTATATATATATATATATATATATATATATATATATATATATATATATCTTTATATTTATTTGTACTAGGTTTAGATGGTTTCAATAAAGGAAAAACAGTTCTGGGAAGAAAGTAAAGTGAATAATCGGAACGCTCTCTGATTTTTTTTAGCAAAACTGAATTCCAGAAAACTGTGACATGGCCCATTTATTGCGAGTATCTCGGTTTTCTTAAATTCGTTAATCTGAATTTCTGAAATTCAGTAAACTGAAATTACGGAAATACCACATCACCTATACTCTAGCCAGAGGAACAAAATCATACATTCGTAATTACATTTTTTAAAAACCTAGTTACCCAAGATTTTGTGAGTTTTCAAAACTCACTTTACCTTTGAATTTTAATTTTAATTATTAAAAATGGGCTGTCAATTACATATAAAAATTGACAGAAATTTCATTTTGATTCATAAAATCTTGGGTAACTAGATTTTTGAAAAATTTAATTATGAATGAATGATCATTGATTTTGTTTGTCTGCCTAGAGTATAACACACATCTCTCAATGTCAGTCGCATTCACTATAACGTTGATGTATGGTATGTACGTTAGATTTTAGTAAAAGTTTGTGAGAGTGAACTCATTTTCTATAATTATTTCAGCCTTATCAAAATTAGTTTTAAAACCTTAATTTGTTTTCAGTTTTGGTTAGTTGTCAAAAATTTCTTTCATTGTTTTTGACTGATATGGTTCAAAGTTATTTGAGCAATGCCGAAAATCACGAATAAAACACGACTTGTTCGTCAAAAGAGGCTCACTATACCACAAAAAGTGAAATTTTTAAGAAGTTATCTGCTGACGCATCTATCAAGAAAATTTCCTAAGAGTATTGTGTCAACAAATCAACTGAGTGCAGTATCAAACAAATGGACGTAAAACATAAAACGTTCTGCATTTCCTCAAATGAAAAAGGCTCTGCATAAATGCGATGCCATCTTTATTAAGTTTCAATAGCAACTGACTTGAGGTCTATGTTGAGGTAAAATTGAGATGTCTTTGGAGATATTGACAAGTTGATCAACCATTTTGCCAACTTCAGGTTGAGCAACAGATTGTGTGAACCGCTTTACGGCAATGAGGTAGCCACCATATCTATCATGTCTAACAAGGGTATATTTTCTTAGAACGCTATTGGGCTGTTTTAGCCAAGTTTGGTTGATTAGTAAGATGTCATGAGGGTTTTGGTTTAAAAAATTTCAAGGTACCGTTTGTTTCCATTAGAGCTTTGAATGTAATGTAGTAGTTTCATATGGGTGTTAAGTGCAAGTTTTCAGCACTACGTTGTGATTTGTGCTGAATCATTGTTTGTTCCCTTTAGAACTTGTAATGAAGGAAAATGAAGTCATTGGTTGGGTGGTTACAGGTGTTTGATTTTAGGAATTAGCTGACCGAGGAAAAGAGGCTTTCCATTTCGGTTATTCTTTACTTCTCCGCTATTAGAGTCATTCCATTTCTCGATTGCGACTTCTCGCTAAACATTTAATAGAAGTATGTTGGTTTAGGAACGGAGTACGTTTTTGTCATGCTAGAATAAAATCTTTTCGTTAGAACCTTTTTGGCTTCTATTTCTGGAAATCTTGCTCTTTTAGAAGAAGACAGAGGAGGAATAGAGATGTCGTTCTTGAGGATTTTGAACCTGTTGGCTGCGGACATGTCGGGGGGATCTGCAGTGGACTGAGTAATCAGCGCTCTTGCTGTGTTTCGGTTTATACTGTTAATGGCTATGATTCTCAGCACATCTGGCTCAAAAGCTTTGGTTGGTTAATGCAGAGCAGGGTGATTTTGAAGTTGCCTTGACAACTTTCCAGTGAGCAGTTAGGGCAAGTTGATTTGGTGGCTTTGCATTTTAGTTCTCTATGACCCCATCTGAGACATTTTATACAAAGTGTTAGTTTCGGCGTGTAGTAATCTACTGACTGAGATCTCTTTGGGAATCGTGTTGGTTTCGAAGTAGCTAGTGTGAATAAATGAGTTTTCAGCAATCTTTTTTTTAATCCCTCCGCCGCTGTAACGAGGACTGGAGACGAGATCCTGCTAAGTAATTCCTCCTCAGTGATTTCAAGGGGTACAGCTTTAATGATGCCATGCTTCCGTGTATGAGGGAGGGATGAAGGCATTAAGCTGGTCGCGATGCTAGTATATTAACATCTGCAAAATAATTGAAAAATACTTTTACAGCATTGAAAGATTGTTGCTTAATGTTCGTAAAACCTGTAATGTTGTTACTTTTTATCATTCGCTGAGGCGCTTTTGATTTTCATCACTTTCATTGTTAGCTCTATCTACTAGTACCCAGAACGGGCCTTTGTCTGATATCTCTTAGAGTATAGTTTATGGTATTGCAGACTTTATCGTAGAGTTTGCCCTGGCTGGTTCAGAGGTTTGAGGGGGTCAATAACGTTGCTGGTGATTGTGGAGAAAGAGAAAGGAGGATTTGATTTATTACTAAAGTAGAAGGCTTTGTAGGAGCCCTTTGTTCGCCATCTTGAGGCTTTTTCGTTCTTGGTGTTTGTGGGGTTTTCTGTATGTTTACGACTGTCTATGATCGATGTACCGGGTAAAGCAAGTCATTCTAGCTGTGTGGGATTAGAGAAGGTTGAGGGAGGCCTTGTGGGGTCGACATACATGTCCTCATCTTCCTCTCCTTGCATGGTTTGTACTGATATAATGAACAGGGGATGTCTAAGGTGGCGTGCCAAACGTCAAAGAAAACCTTTCCTTCTCTAGTGTTCGTAAGACAGAAAAGACCTAGCCTGATTTAATTCCAATTTAATTGTATACTCACCTAAGAAGATTGTCAGATTTGCATTTCTGATTTGAAAAATTTGTAATCTGTAATTCAAACCTTCGTGTGAAAAAAGGTCTGATCTACTTTCGTTTTTTTATTATAATCTACTAAGGCATTTGTGTTAAGTGGTTAATATTAACTAATTTCACCGTTTCAGATCATCGATTTTTTCTGTTCACTTAACATTTTGAAATTAATACTCAAATTATTTTATTTAGAATGGGCGATACATTTAGTATACTATTGCGATATCTCTGAAGTGTCAATATTTTACAGCTTTCCATGAATTAATATTCTAAAAAACAAAAAAAAAACTTCCCCATAGAAGAAAAAGGGATAACTATTTATTAATGAAAAGTATGTAGCCTTACTAAATTAGGATTTTTTTAGGCCTGCTCAATATCTGCCTAATCGATTTTTTTGACACAAACGATGGATTTGAACCTTTGAACATCCTCAGAGCACTACTAAAACAAATTGACATCTGCTTGATATTCCATTATTTGATCAATATCCGAAATCAATTATCAATCATCTCAATGAAGAAAGGATGACGAAATTTGATGTCTTGCCCGGTAAAATCCTGGCCATGAAAAGAACATAGAAGCGTGTAAGTAACAGAAATACAGGAATGTATTGAAGGGAATAAATTTGGTCACATCTGGCACAACACTCTGTGTCTACTGAACCCTTTGAATTAAATTTATTTGGGACAGGCTGGTTTTTGTTCAAGATTTTGTGGGTTGACCATAACCACTATAAATAGCATTTGTGATGTACAAAATTTTCTTAAAAGTGGTTTTTCCAGAAAATTTGTTGAGAATTTCCCCAGTATATACTCCGAAGGGCTTTAATTTAAATCGTATTCTCCAATTAAAATAAAGCTTTTCTTGCATTATTTATGTATTACTGATTTATTTAGTATAGGTATATAGTGGACCATTTTCATAACACAAGCCGTATTCATAATATTTACTTGCAGTAGTATGTCTCGCATGACGACAAGCACAGTTTTGATGAACGTGCTGTGTAGTTCCAATCTATACTCTATATGTTCTGGTTGGTGAATTTATACTTAAACACAATTCTTAGAATATACTTTTAATGGTCACAACTGAAGTAGATTAATCGAAAATCCTTATTCTGCTGGATTTCAGTAAGGCAATCAGCAGACTAAACAAACCGAACGAGGCGGTGAATTTTTCTCCTGTAGTTAATAATTTGATTTGAATCGTGAAAATAAAAAGTTTTTCTAAAAACTCTTCTATTCCATCTGACCGATTTAAAAATTTCAAGTACAAGGCCAAAATAAGAAAAATTATTTGGTTAAATCTTAATAACATTGCATAACACGTATCAACAGAAATTAAAGAACTTATTTATACATATATATAAAATGAATGGATCCAAAATTATATTTTATTTTCTAACACTTTCTGTCCTATTTGTTGCAAAATTGAATTTTTCCAAAAGAATAAAAGAAATTCTGGACTTGTGGTATAAGTGAGTTTTCATTTGAACTGATTTTCTATAAAATTGCAATGGTTTTGTTTTAATTTTAATTTTTTTCTTCATATTGCGAAAAGTGAACAGACAACATGAAAGTAAAATCAGCGAAATCTGCCTAATTGTTAGCCCTAGTGAAATGTGAATAGTTTTATTTTATTCCCAGCAAAATTTAATATTTGTTGAGATAATTTTTAGCTTCTGCAAGACTCCACTGTTTTTGCAATAGAGAATAGGATATCACATAAAACTATTGCTCGCTATGTTGGAAATTACAAACGGTTTCCCTCATATCCTTAACCATTACCAGTCGTAGTTATACAGGGTGACCTCGTTAGCACAGCGTGTTGATCTAGGGGTCGTGGGTTCGGATTCCATTTCGATACGGTCCTGCGTCTTTTCCTCGTTTTGACTTAAGGTAGGCCATGTGAATTGAGCGTGATTTGCTGTGCGTCCACTACACTGAAAGAAATTATAGGAATATTTACCGAAAAAAAATAGGAAAAAATACAGGAAATATTTCTATCTGTTAATGGGAAGATGGAGCTAGGAACGGTAAGTATAAAAGTAGGAAGTTTTCCTGCAAAAATAAAGAAAAGCTTAATAACGCAGATACTAAGTATCAATACAATATCAATGCAAAACATACTAAAAAAAAGACAATATCTACGGTGTCAGTAAAGGAACTGTTGCTATGTCTTTATAACAATGATTACAATGTCAATGAAAGACATCCCAAGCAAAATTTGGAAATTCTCATATACTAACATAGGAATGTCATAGAATATCAATGGAACGATCCATTGCCTTCTTTATGTTCCAGGCCGTGACATCGGATTATTTGAATGTATTAGAGTGGTACGATTTCGTACTTCTCTTAGCATTTGTTCTTATGGAAAAATGCAATACTTTCAACTTCAACCTTCTGCACAATGTAGATAAGCCTCCGTACTAAAAGTTTTATTCAGGAATTATGTTATTTAATTCCTTGTGCATTTACCAGCATAAAAATCTAAGTACTTTCTTTAAGGAAATTGTTTATATTTTATTACTCAAACATAACACTACACATAAAAATGAGAAAATGCGTTGAATTCTGTTGCCTTCATACCACAAATCACATTAGAAAGCAATCAGAGCTTTGTGCTTGCCTATTGAGTTATATGAAGAAAAATAAGTCTTTCAATGTTTAACACACAGTAACTTCTTTAGTATAATAAAGACAAAAAGACAATGTTAACAATTTTTTTATATTATCCCGTAATGCTTCTATCAATTTAAAAATATTTCCCTTTTTCCATATCATATAATTCAGTTTTTTCATTTCAAACATGACTCAAAGTAGTTTTTAACCAATGAATCGGCAGAGGTACACATTCGCCACATGTTTTCACAAGCTGCGCTTGCACACTGCGCTGTGAATCGAACGGACGGCAACGGTTTTTTGTGTTTAACTCTTCACAACTTTTAAATTATAATTCAAAAGTATTTCAAATATTAGCCTATTTTATAGGCGAATTTGTTGTCTTTATGGTAGTATAATTTATACTTTAGGTTTTTATACATTTTCAAAAGAAAATCAGTTTCAAACAAAAGGAGATCTAATTTAAGAACTATTTGCTCCCACTTTGAAGTGAGCTTTCATTTCTCTGTGAGAAAACACACAGAGAAATGAAAGCTGGTATGATGGCAACAGAATTCAACGCATTTTCTCACTTTTATGTGTAGTGTTATGTTTGAGTAATAAAATATAAACAATTTTCTTAAAGATAGTACTTAGATTTTTATGCTGGTAAATACACAAGGAATTAAATAACATAATTCCTGAATAAAACTTTTAGTACGGAGGCTTATTTACATTGTGCAGAAGGTTGAAGTTGAAAGTAATGCAATTTTCTATAAGAACAAATGCTAGGAGAAGTACGAAATCGTACCACTCTAATACTTTTGCAAGTAGCAAAATCGTTTTGTGTCACGGCCTGGAACATAAAGACGGCAATGAACGATCCCATGCTAAAATAGGAATCTTCGTTTACTTGTATAGGACTCCTTTCGCTTCAGTATGGGAACTGCTGTTATGTGCTTATAGTAATTCTTAGAATGTTAGTGGAACGTATCCCAAACGAAAATAGCAAATCTTCTTATGCTTGCATAGCGACTTCTATAGCCTCAGTATGGGAACTGCTGAATCCAGCAAATAATGCGTAGCTTTCCTGGAGTGTATATCAAAAGAGATGAACAAGTAGATTTGAACTACTTATTTATAAAACGCACAAAAGCTTTCAGCTTAAGCGAGCTAATTAGCCCAATAATAGAAAGCTCTCATTATATAAGTGTATTATAAATAATATAATATATATACAAAATATATTGAGAGTTTTCTATTAGCTTTTATGCCGTTTTATAAAACAGGCAATTTAAATGTACTTGTCATTATTTTTGCGTGAACTATGCATCTTAAAACGTTTACGGCTCTAAGCTATGTATGAAGAAGCGTTGATATAACTATACAATGCTACTTGCGTTATACATGTATATATATGAGAATAGTCTATTATCCCTAATAATAATAAAAAATTTCTGCGCTAAACTGTGTATTCCCTAATCCGAAGTATCCCTTGCAATAATTAATTCGAATTAGCGAGACTACGTATTATAGAGTAGAGTACGATACCAATATGTTGAATCCATTAGCACAGCATCTAAAACGAAATCGGGAAAATCCACCATGATGTTGAAACAAACATAACTTTACCATTCGTATTTAGAAAAGGGTAATAAATAAATAAAAAAACATAAATTGAACCATGTGATAATAACATTTTTAATTCAGTTTTCTTTATAAAGAATATATATCTTCATAAGATATGTACAGTGGCACAATGGAATTAAACACAATATTTTTTTATATGTAACTTAAATTTAAATACCAAACCTTAACCATCTGGTTTCTCTAACACAAACTGTCAAAGACAAATATTTGGTATTAATAAAGCTAATGGTAAAAAAAACAATTAATATTTCATAAAATAATACTGGAAATATATTTAGTTGGCAGGAAAGAACCGAAATAATTTTATTCGCAATAGCCTACTATTTCGTTGATTGTGGCGTTAAGTCGTCAATAATGTCTAAAATCTGTAACATTTAAGATTTGTTCATCACTTTTCATATTCTAATTTTTTTAATTTTTTATTTATACTTTATTTTTATTATATTCATCCAATTAATTCTAATGTACCCGTATATTTAAATGAAAATAAATAAATGAATCCTGAAGCTTATACCTATAACATGTTTTATGTGCGCATGTATTAAATATTTTTAAACCTGAAATGTAATTCAACTAAACTAGTGATCAGATAAATTAAAAAAAAAATCATTATAAAATTTATACGTTTTTAATATAACACGCAGTTAAACTATTGGAATACATTATAGAATTATAGAGTGTAAAATTTTTTCGTAGGGATTTACATGAACACGAATTGCGTATTAGTTTCATCCTAATATTTCTAACCGTGTATTTGTTTTGCATCTGATCTAACCAAGATTAGTGAAATGGGACAGAAAACCCAACTTTTGTTTTATTTACTTTAATTGAATTCAACGTCAAAATTACAAAATAAACAAACCCTCTCGGCTCTTATGAAGAATGTAAGTCTCATATCTTTCTGATGAATTTAAATGTATAATATTATATCTTTTTGAATATTCCACAACATAGCAATAAAAATGATTATTGAAGTAAAGTGTTTCAAGAATACTAATTCCGATTGTAATTATATTTTCTTCACTTAAACCGATCATTTCAATTACCCCGAAAGTGGGGTAAACCCCATCACAATGAATTTCCAGAACATCTCCTGTCTTGTATTTTGCATTTCCAAAAGCAACATAAGAATAAAAAGAAAATTTGTCGAAACTTTTATTTGTCCTTGCAGTAATATTTACTAGGTTTGGGTGAACTCGCTTTCCAAAACTTGGAACAACTTCAAAACTTCTTTGGTTGATAATATAACTCTCACGAAGTGCGTATCTCTCAGCTATAGTGTAACAAATATTTCGGCGAGAAGTTGTGGATGAAGCTATAGCTTTTAGAATCTTGTGTTTAGCTTCATATCTCATTGACCATATATTCACTAATGGTCCAATTGTACTAATGATTCGACTGTGGTGCGTTAAAAAGTGATGCTTTGGTTTAAAATTAATGTCAAATAATTGCTTATATAAAGAATGATGTTTCGTTAGTAAATTATTAAGCTTTGAAGTAATGTCATTATCAACAATCTTAGAAAGTAAGATATGCATAATTTCTTTCCACAGAAGAATTAAATTCCAAAATAAATTCTTATGTGGAATCCAATCACCTATCAAAATTGGTAGAAATTTAGTAAATGTTAAAGTTTCCGATGCAGAAAATTTCAATTTTCTTAGTTTTAAGTGTTCTTCAAATATTTCAGGGAGCTTATTCAGATCTTCTTTGCTTCCATAGTTGAATGATATTAGCCTTTCGTTTAATTGTGATAAAGTAAAATACTTATCAACGTAAATAAATCTATTGAATATTAGAGCAATTTCAAAATTTAAGACACCTTCCAAAACATCATGCATTATATCCACTGAAAAGTTTTCTGTGGCGTGAAAGTCTTTTAACTTGTGAAACACACAACGACTTTTTATACCCGTCAATTGTGCTTTTCCAAGCTTAATATCAGCATCATAATTTTCCCTATTTCTAAGCAAATTAACGTTTTCGGTGCTTGCGCTCTGTGTGATAGTTCTCGTCATTTTACAATGCCTACAAAAATAATTCGCAACGAAGCACTCTCTCAAACCTAGCATTGTATTTACGCCTTTATTATCTCCTATACAAACAGTTAATTTAAAATATACTTTTCTACCATGTAAATCAAGTCCATTAATTTCCAAGTCTCTTAATTCTTTAATGACTGGTGAGAAAATCCGATTTCCAAATGTTTTTCTGTCTAGGCTATTAAAAATCATTGCAAGGAATATATTGTCTAATTTTGAAGAGTGAATTGGAGGTACACAAAGTACTGAAATATAAACTCCGCCCAAATTTTGCAAACCAGCTCGTGAACCCAATGGATTATTGGTCTCAAAGTCATCGTAGTATAGTAGGAGTGGTAAAACGATAGGACGGATATCTTCAGAATAAGTAAGTAATTTATTTCTCCAAAAATCTGTTTGGACAATATTGCAAATGTAAGTCTTGTTTGTCGAAAGTTTTTTACAATATTCAAGTACTCTTTCTAAGGTAACTTTATAAAAAAAAAATGATTTAAGTGTTTCTTTCAACGGTAATACGGAAGCTGTAATTTCTATAGTTTTAATATATAATTTATTATTCTTCCGGGTGGTAGCAGTTTGGGTTGCTATGACTTCATTTACTGGCTTAAAGTAATTACAATTGAAAGACAGAGCATTCATTCTTTTATGCTCCGTTCCAATATTTTTTATTGAGGTTTGTAAAATAGAAAATACTTCTTTTATCAGCATTATAATTTTAGGCGAATTACATTGCTTTTCGGTAACACTCTTTATTATTAACTCCTGTGCTACAGTAAATAGCTCACTGTTTAAGTATTCTGAAAATAATTTAATTATACTTTGTATAACTTTTCTACAAACTTTCGGATTTTCGTACAAATTAGAAATTAGTAATAAATTTTGGGTTTTTGAATGTAATCTAAGATCTTCTATTGATATATTTGTAAAATCCTTGAGTACTGATGGAGCCTTTTGTAACGGAAGCCTAAATTCAAGTTCTGTTTCACTTTTGTTTTCAACAACCATTTTTAAATTAACATTGTTGCTATAATCATTGTTACTAAAATGAATACTAATATGTTTCTTAAACGAATTCATTTTAGTAAAAAAACGATGGTTTTTGCAAGTATTACAAATTAACTAATTTTCTAATTTATGGCACAGCTTAATGTGACTCATATATGCTTTGACAGAATTGACTCGTTTAAAACAAACAAAACAGTTCATGTTGTTAAAAAGAAAACAACTTTATATGGATAGAATTTAGAATGTAGATAATTAAAATTATTGACTTACAATTTTAATTACAGATCTGATAATAGTTTGCTAACACTTCCAAATGATTTATCCCATTCCGTTTTTATTTCGTAGAAGTAAAGCTGAATGAAAGTCCACACCGCTGCTGTGCTCTCCGGATAACTTGCGTTTAATGCCCAGAAAACCTTAAAGCAGTAATCAATGGCATGAACAGGAGACTCCACTGAATAAACAACTTCGTCAACTGAGATGTAGGATGCTTCTACTGTTTCTAAAGATAAAATTATTAGTGAAAGCTGGTAATGTTTCCCTTTCAATGTATACCTACCAAAAGTGTCACCAACTAGCAAAATCATAGGCTGAATAGTTTCTTTTCGAGCAGAAAATTTTGTTTTGTTGTTTTGTTCCTGCTCCTCTTTCAGTTTGTCAGGAGATTGAAGTAGTAATATAAAAGATTGAAGAGCTTCTTCTTTAGTTAATTTGGTTCGTTTAGAACTCTTCTCCTTTTTAGTATATGATGACCCTGCAACCAAATGCGAGAGTAGTAAAAAGCTGGAAAGCGAGCTATTGCTTTTAATAATTTCATCGTAATTCTTCGTTTTTTTTCGGCAATTTCAAATATTTTTTTCAGCAAAATATTTTTGTTTTTCTATTAAATTATTTTCGCAATTATGGAATTGGTAAGCGAAATCACCTAACAATAGACTTAGTCCGAACTGACTCTTCAAAACTGGTATAAGTTCGAAATAATCTGTAATTGAATATTGTGATTTTTGTTGAAGCATTTAGGATCGATAGGTTCTTGTTTCTTCCCCATATATTTTAATTTTGACTTTATCTGTCATACTTGTTTTTAAAAATTCAAGCTTTTCTTTCACATCTTCTGATACTTAAGCAGTTTGCTGTGATATAACATCATCTGATTTACTTGCAGTTATTTTTGATTTGAAGTAACTGTATACCTCCCATAACTTCCCAGAACAATTTTGTTTAGTTATTTTATTTCTAGCTTTAAAGTAAATATCTTCAGTTTCGCTTGAAAATATTTCGCGGATTTCTGTTGCCAGCTCTTTAAATCGACATTGTGGAATATATGGCCTACAGTGATCTATATTACCAAGTTCTTGATGAACAATTAGGTTTGCTAACATATTTCTTTCGGGATCTTCTAACTTTCCTACTTTTTTGTAAGAATTCCGCACAATAAAACCATTAGGGCACTTAAGGTACTGTGAAACACTATTATTATAATCAGTAGCTTGTGATGTTAATGTACAAGATGTCAGAGTGCTGGAAACGGTCGGGCTCAATAATGGTGGTTCTGAATAAGAGTCCCCAGTGCATGGTTTTTCAGTTGTAAATATCTACATATATACGTGTGTATAATAAAATATATGTAAGGAATTCCACGTTTTGCGTAGATGTATACCTCTATTGCTTCCACAAATGACAGATTTTGCGACGAATTTTCTTCAAACGTTTCCTTAGGAATTATTTGCTTTATAAATTCATTCCCATACTTAGGGGCCATAAAGCTTTCTTTCGTAAATTCTTCATCTGAAACAGAGTTTTACCTTACATAACTATAACAATACGAGTTCATATGTGGGTGAAAAGAAAATTAATAAAATATATTAAAAAAACTTTTAAAATAAATCGCTTTTATAAATAAATTGTACGAAAAATTAAAAAAATAATTTGTTGTTTCTCAGTGGAAAACACAAGAAAACTTTCATTGCAAGGAGTTCATACATTTAAAGTCAAACGAGGTAATATATAATTTAAAAGAATTGTTTGTGCATTCAATTTTAAGATTTAATCTGAGTTCTAGCAATTCTTATTTTGCAGCGCAAGTTTCTTGTGTATATCACTCAGCAACAAAAAATTTTTTTTTTACTTTTTAATGCAATTTATTTATAAAAGTTATTTATTTTTATTTTATATTTTATATTTATATATTATATTTTACTTTTTACTCATAATATTTTCGCTCAAAACTCAACAGTATATAATCTATCCTACATATGCAATTTAATTCGCATCTGTGTTCTCTTGCGAATATTGCGAGGTAATTTTCCATTCTGTGTGGTAAGTAGTTTAAAAGATTATCGCACTTTAATGTAAGTACGTCCATGTCAAAAAAAGTTTGCATCAAAAATGTGAACAAATTATTTTCACATCAAACCCATATAACGGTTAAACTAAGAAAATTGACCAACCATCTAAAATGGTCGTGAGTTCTTGGAAATTTGAAAATTTTCAGAAAAATAGGAATCATTCCAATTTTTCTTGTATTGATTATAACCAACTTGCAGAAAATTTTACCATCCAGAAGTGTGAAAATTTCCAATCAATACAATAATAATCACAACATTCTGTACACAAATTCGAAAATCATGCATTTTAACAATATTAAAGTGAAAAAAGTATGTTGTAAAGTTTCTTATAGAAAAAAAATATGCCATTTAATAGCACTCAGCAAGAGCTTTAATTTGATATGACACACGGCCCAAATATTTCACTTTATACGGAATGAAACGAACTATTGATAAATACTTCTTTGGCAGAAGCTGTTAAGCAAATTCGAAGTGGGGAAATAAGCATAAGAGAAGCAAGCATGTAACAATTACAAATTTTACTCACCAGGGAAATTTTGCGTCAAACTCTCGAATCCCCAATTTTTTAAAATTTCTGCGATGAATTCGATTTGCGACCACTAAAAAAAACTTTACAGCACAACACTTTTTTCTTGTTTACACATCAAGATCACAAAATGAACTGATAAAGTGGCCCGTTCGTATCCACAAGTACAGTCTCGTCGCAGGCGCAAGCATAGTATACGAATGGAAGTCAGATAGATATATGTTGAAGAGTTCAAGACGAAAATTGTTAATATTACTGTAAATTTTAATACCCTTTTATGATAAAACACTCTAGCAGTTGTAATCAGTACAATGAAATATAGGAACGATTCCTATTTCTTTTTGACAAATTTCACATTTACATGAATACATGGCAAATTTTATAGCGCGTTATGCACTTGTGATGCGCTCTATAGCTTCACACGTAGTACAATGAGAAATAGTTTCCCATTTTCCTTTTGGCTTCCCTTATGGAAATAAAACTTTTGCTCACGCACACACGATAATATTGTCGTGAATTCTTGTAAAATTCAAATCTTTCAGAAAAATAGGAATTACTCCAATTTTTATTGTACTGATTACAACTAACTTGTAGAGTATTTTACCATCAAGAGGTATGAACATTTCCAATCAATACAGTAATAATCACAACATTCGATTCCAAAATTTTGACAGGAGCATTTGCTTTTTTGAATTTTTATTCCTTATAGTAAATCAATGCAATAATTACTCAATCGACTGGAATTTTTGCAATATTTAGATGTGGCTATTAATAAATGGATGAAATCCAATATTTATTTCAATTTTACGTAAAATTAAATTAAATATTACAATTTCCTTAGGTAATATCTCCTGTTTTCTAATTCCTATGATAAAATTGGAAAAAAAGTGTTTTTATTTTTTTCAGTGTACCTTTATATAATTATTTTTAAATTTAGTAATGGAAATTTATCCAAATATTTAATTTATTTTTTCTAATTTTAAATCAATTTCTCTGTATTTATCTATATAATTTTTTTTATTTTAGTCAACTCATCAGTTAGACATTTGTGATTATACATAGTTACGAGTGCCCAAACTTTTAAGATTTAATCGGAGTTCTAGCATTTCTTATTTGCAATGAAGGTTTTCTTGTGTATATGACTGATGAAATAAATAAATTAGTTTTTACTTTTTATTCCATTTTATTTAAAAAAAGTCTTTTATTTTAAAAGCTTTTTTAATATATTTTATTATTACTAAGGAACGACATCTCAACATTTTATACAAATAAAAAAAACTCAAATATTCATGCTAACAATAAGTACTGCTAATTAGTTGTTAATTCCAATTTTTTCTATTTTTAATTTGTTTGCTTTCGAAAAAAAATAACATTTGTGCGGCCTGTGGGACCACAAAGACACAAACCAATGCAATGCCAGGAGAGTTGGCGACCGACTGAAGTGTACGTCTATTGTTTTCCCGGGAATTCAAAGCAGCTTACAGAGGTAGAGCAGTTTACAACAAACATACATAAATTGGAAATAATATTGGAGCGGACGCATAGCATTATATGGATTAATTATCGAGGTAAGTGCTGTATATAGTAATTTATCGTTCCAGCATGAATATTTTCCGATAAATATGCAAATTATGCTAAGTTATTCATCTTGGAAAAGTATTTGTGAAGTGTCAACAATGGTACAATTTGTATGATTTTATTAATAAACGGTAGTTGTACATGGTTGAAATTCATTCATTTTGAATGAAATTCCCAATGAATGAAATTTCCATTGTTTATCTTTTCTTGTACTGTAAAGAAATTCGTTTCTTGGATGTTATTATTACTTCTTCGATATTAGTTTTAAGCTTTTTCTTCTTCAGAGAAATTTTGTAAAGCTTTATTGAGATATATATTAAGACCTGACGTAGTGTGGTTGATCAAATCATGCAAGTATATTTCTGGGCAACTGTCAGTTATACAACAAGCAAGTACTATTGGGTAGCTTTTTGCTTTGCTTCTTGTAAGAAGGAATAAGGACACGATTAAATATGTTTTCTTATCAGATCGCAAAACACCGCAATCATTTTAGCACTAATAAAAGGAACGAATCGAATATGCAACGACTGATTAGGTGATAGCCATTTTTTTTACTTAACCCTTTAGGTAATAACAATAATATATGTTACTATTAATTAATTTAAACATTCTAAATTTGATTTCTGATAATTAATTAAAGGTTAAAGAACGTAATTTATAAAAGTAATTCGCAAACCATTACTTATTACCGAATGATAGGCCATATCATATCATGATAGGACATATCATTCGGTAATAAGTAATGATATGCGAATTATTTTGTTTTAAGTTACGTTCTTTCAGATTTCATTAATTATCAGAAATCATATATAGAACGGTTCAATTAATTTGCAAATTTATTTTATCCTCAAGCTATAATTGGGTGCTTAATTTTAACCTCTTACTGGTGGTCTATAGAATATAGAAAAATTGATATCATTTCCGTTTTATTGAGTTTAGTTAATTATTCTAGATTTTAAATGCCGCAGAGCAATTGTCAATTAATCATTTTTGGAAGATCATAATATCCTGTTTATAAATTCCACCTATCACATGGTCTACCCTTCGGGCTATTGATTCTTATTATATGCATAATGTCTGCTCATCATTTATCTTAATCAGTGCTGCACACTTGTTAACCGAAGGCCATTTACAAGCTTTATAGATATCTGTGTGGTTTGATTAATAATACAAAAACGTTTATCTTCGGTTTTTTGCAGAATATGTAGTGTAATGTTAAAAATTTACTGAAGGTGACAAATGCAATGCCGCTTAATTTCATGCTCAATTTATTAAAATATTTTGTGCATTTAATGAGGTTCAGATAGAAGCACATTTTGTACAAGTAGAAAGGTATAGATAAGCTGTTGCTTGCAATTCTAAAAAGTATACATATATATGCTTAGGAAAATAATTTAACATAACATTAATAATAGAAAAACCATCAACATAATTGGGAAGGTCTTTCAAACACGACAAAATAAAAATGAATTCAAACTAATGTTATCATTTCCACGTTATAAAGTAAAAACCAAATAGAGAAATAAAAATTGTTTGCTGTATTGAATCTTTGCCCAATTGTTGGAACAGTTTTACCAGTAACCCATTATAATTTCAGGATCTACTCGATTATATGTCGTCGCCACCTATACAAAGATATCACACATGGCGCCTATCAAAAGGCAAGCTTCTGGTGAATCAACGAGGCAATTATGGCCTGCATATGACAGGATCAAGACATTATAACTCTAATTGTAGTAGAACTAATATCAGAAATCTAGTAGGGGTCATTACGGATTATTCAGATATAAGAGAACATGGAAGTTGACTGGGAATAGCGGCGAACCATTTTTGCAAGAGCTGTTAGGATTCGAAAGAAATCGAGTCCCTTCAAGATGCACTTTTCGATTACCCCGCAGATGATTAAAATAAGTAGGTTTTGTGGTATTTACTTCTTTTCAAATCTGGGGAAGCTACAAAGTAAATAGCTCAAATGTATCCTGAGATTCCTTAGGGAAGCAGGATGTTTCTAGGCTGGCTTGAAAATGTTGTCCCATATCTATAAGTTTCGACTTCCCACAGTTCAGGCAATTAGACTCAGATACTTTTTATCCAAAAATCTGCTCATTACGCTGGTTATTGTTTACCAAACTTGACTTACTTTGACAATGGCGTATGTTCCTTCTGAGTATATTTTCATGTATGCAGATTTATTATATTATTTTTCTCTTTTACTCTTTAAACTGTTTATGTCAGCACATTTTTTTTTATTTTGCTTAATTTCTAGTATTTTTAATGTATTTTGTTTCACTACCTTTCTTTCTATATTGTCTTGGTTTTTCTCAGACCCCGCAAACACCAACCCGAATAATCCATATGCTCGTGTAATGCACAAAAATCAACCAAGTTTACTCGAGATTTAATTCCGGGACATCATTTCAATTCGAATATTATTCCGATTAGGTGACAGTTGTATACGACAATTCATGTTTCTGATTAATAAGTTTTATTTGTGAATTTAATTGTGAATTAAATTAAATTATTATAATTGAGGTTTTGAGATGATTTCATCGACTAATTCCTTGTTGGATGAATAGGACCGGGCCGTGTAAAGTTTACCACGAAGAACTAGTCAAAGGAATTAATGCGGAAGAATAAATCCGATAGAAAGATATGATGATGACGACTTCATAAAAAGGTTTAGATTTAAAAAAATATTGTTTGTGAATTAACAGAAATATTTAATCACGAATCTTGACCCTGGAATCTCGCATATTGACTCTCGACTATGGACTTTTAAATATCGACTTTCAAATATCGACGCTCGAATCTCGATACTCGACTCTCGAAACTCGAATCTCGACTCTCGAAACTCGATACTCGATGCTCGAATATCGATACTCGACTCTCGAAACTCGAATCTCGACTCTCGAAACTCGATACTCGACGCTCGAATTTCGATACTCGACTTGCGAATCTCGACTCACGAATCTGGAATCTCAACTTTCCAACCTCTACTCTAGAAACTCGACTCTCAAATCTCGACTCACATCACACGCGGCCCAAATTGCACAACCCCAAGGGTGGTAGTTACCACCCCCCTCCCCAAAACACCCAACACGTAGGAAAATTGTACCCATTCTAATTTAAAAAAAAAACCCATATAAATCCATCCACTTTTACTATCGTAAAACCCTTTCTTTCGTCACGAACGGTACTCTCAAGGTAAGGTAGTTACCACCCCCCCCCCCCCAAACCCTTCAATACGTTAGAAAATTTTACCCCATCGGAAGGATCCCATTCTCTCATTCTATATCAAAAAACCCCATGTAAATCCATCCACTTTTACTACCCGAAAACTTTTTCGTCAGGAACGGCACTCTCAGGCGCTCAGACACAAAGAGTCAGGGGTCTGTAAGTTTATAGAAAGTTATTAAAATTACTTTATTATACTTAACCTTATGACTAAGCCTACTACAGTAAAGTTACGTAGTCTACGGCAACGAGACCATCTGGGCGCCGGGATTGAATTGTTTTCTTTCGCTGTTAAGATAAATAAATAAGATAAAAAGATGGATAAAACTAAACACCTTTCATCAGTTTTCTGGAAAAGGCATATGAATTTGGCTGGAACAAATAATAAAAGAATTATTCATTGTCTTTGTCAAGAAAAGACAATTAAATCGATTGCCTTTAGTTCCACTGTTTGGTAAACTGAAAATAACATTACATTATTCTTTTACAAAAGGAATGATTTTTGGTAAAATTTTTGAAAAACTAAACTCAATCATGTTTTATTTACCGTTTTCTGTGTTACATTAAAAGTTTTTACAGAAACAGTTTCAGAAATATATTCGTTGTGTAAAGGTGCAATTCCTGACTTATGAAATTTATCAATAGATTAGTGTTCTACTGGGGCAATAAATCCACTAAATTCGGGCTTCAAGTCACTTTTAAATAGCGAGTTTATGGCCGAGCTATATTTAGGGCTTAATGCCCGAATTTCATTTCGGACATAAAATCACAGGGTGTTGTGTCACGGCACAACATTTATCTCGTTTCATTCCGGCGAAAAATAAAATAAATTCATGCATTTAACAAATGCATGCAATAATGATTATAGGTTAGGTTTGAGTTGCGGCTATCGATATACTTAAGGTCAGCCGCACTGAGGGCAACAATGGTCTATTGTGATAATCCGATCACATTGGCTTTCAAAATCAGATGGGTTTTCTTCCGTTTTCCAGTAAGATTTCCATTTTATGATAAGTTCCATTGATATTGCTAATTGCAGGAAGTATATACAATGATTGGAAAATCGCTATAGTTGTGCCTATATCTAAGAGCTTGTTTGTTCTCCACCGCTTTTGGATGCCTCGAATGAAAGTTCTCCTAACTTTTCAATAAGATGTGAGCTTACCGCTTGTGGGGGCTCAAATATTATTGAGATTGCTGGAATAAGAAGTTTAATTAAGACTTTCTTTAGAGCTTACCACGGGTGGGGGCTCAAATAATAAACGATGAATTCTTTCTTGGCTCTTTAATAATAAGACTTGACTTCTTACAATAGTCTTCGATTTATATATTATTCAATATTGCTAACCTTAGCATAATTACATGCATGCAATAAGTTCTTTGATTATTGATGCACTTAGTACGTTGAACTATAATTGGTTTACGCTGCAGTTTTAGTGCAAGTAATTATGCGCAGGTGAGCAAAAAGGATACAATTTGCGCATTTTCTTATAAAATAATTATCATCATGATACAATTTTGAGCAGTTTTTTTATAATCTAATTAAATACTATGTTCAAGATTCAACATTCTCCGCCACCGTGCTACCTTGTAGTACAAAATCTTCAGGTTGAAGTTTACGTGGTGCAGGTTGTGGCAGATGTAACTTCCGAGTGCGGCACCTCTTCCATATTGTATATACTGTAAAGATGATGATAAGTGTAGTTAATGCATAAATGAGGCCGTACTAATGCATCTCATGTGTACTGATGTTGGCTTCTCTTGGAATGTTTCCTTTAAGTTCCTGAATTGATTGTTCCAATGCGTCTATATCATCCTTATGATTTTTACTAATAGATATTCGTCCTGGAATTTTTATTGTTTTTCTTACTGTGTCCGGAGTTAACAGATCGGTTAAGTTCATATTTGGAGTGAACGACGTATTTAATGTACTTGGATAATTGTTATGTGCATTAATAGTCATTGTTTTCTGTTTGATTACGCAGTTGGTTCTAATTTTAAATATACCATCACCCTTGATTGTCCTGCTGGTAACTTGATTTCCGCATATGATGTTAAACGTGTACTCTTCGTTGAACACAGATATCCATGTATTCGGATTGTGCAACTGAATCCATATCTGTGATGGTTCTACGCTTTTGACTCGGCAAGTTGGGGATAGCGTCTTTTCGTGTCGGAAGAGGTTCATTTCACAGCTGTTTACAGTTGACAATGAATTGTAAAGTGGCTTGTGTTGTATGCATATAATTTTCTCCTAAGATAGGACGGTGCATTGTCGGAGGTCGTCTGTATTGAGCGAATAGTATTGATCTCGGTCTAGGCTTACTATAAGGTAGTCTGCTGTGGGCTCAATAAATACGAATTCTTTTTCATGTGGAGTTGGTACTGGAATAATTTTGTATAGTTGAAATTGTTTCCTTTCAGCTAGTGGTATTTTAACATCTAGAATAACGTTGTGGCTCGTTACTCTTGCTTTTGCGCTTAGGATATTGTATATTTGAAGTGCGTCTTCTGCAGATGCAGGATCTGCGGGAACCCGGAGATCAGATGGTAGGTGATTTCTTATGAAATTTAATTGTTGTTTCAATTGTTCAGGTGTCAATAGCAGTGGATCTATTCTACCAGTGTGAATATCTGTTACCACCTTTAATAATGCGACTTGTGTCCTCATGTAATTATCCATTTTCAATTTTAAGAAAATAGCTAGATTAGTTAATCTGATGAGTTGCCGTTGCTCCGAGAGTTCACTATTGGTTTCTTCTGTGTTATTTCTAAGCCCATCGATGTAGCTTTGAACATCTTCAAACTGTTCCTGGTCTTCTACTCTCCCTTTTTTTATCATATTTTTTGTTGCTTCGGCTACTGAAGTTTGTTGCTTTATTAAGGTGAAGATGTGGTCTTCATTTGCTTTGATTTGATTTATCTGGATGTCATGTTGCTTTGCGAATTCTGAATCCAGTATTCCAAATTAGGAATTAGCAATGTTACCGACTATATTCACTGCTCCTCTTTTGGTGCGGTACTCCTTATTGTTTGTACTATGGAGAAGGGTGTTTTTGGATTCCATTTCATGTAGTTTTAATTGATATTGTTCTCCTATTTTCATGCATATTTTTTGTCCACTTTTCTTAGTTCTCATACATGCTTCCTTTAGTTCTCCATTTAGGTTCCGAAAGAATATTAATTCTTGCCAATATACGGGTGTTCCGTAAATGTCTTCAATCCTTTAAGGGGATGAAAGCAGAGGTCATTTGGGTCAAAAAAGTCTAGATACTTTTATATCGAACTCCGCTTGGTTTTCGAGTAAATCGATAATATCGATTTTCGAGATTTTGCATACCTCTTCAGAGTAATTTCGTTATAAGTTCTATTGTAATTAATGGATTGTGACGTTCAAACCTTTATTTAAAAAAACAGATATTGGTCTTTCTAAGAATGTATAATAAGTTTTAATTGTGTCTTCAATTATTAAAAAAAAAAAACAGTTTTCTCTAGAATTTTTTATTTCACCAAAATTTTTGTCGCGCTTCAGTGTACATTTATTCGAAATATCACCATTGGATGAACTTGGCAAAACTATGAAAAAATTTGCGCATTATGTCCCCTTTCCAAAATGACCTCCGCAAGTGCTATCAACAATAACAATCAAAAGTTATAAGCAAACATTTGGAAGATGTGCCCATCGAGGTAATCTTCAGTTTTTTCGTAGGATTCTATCTCCGCCTACAGTTTTTAACCTACGACAACCATTTATATGGCATTGTACGGGAATCTGAACTGGCTATTAGATAGGGCACTTTTCGATTTCGAATTTCGAAAATGGAGGGGGGTAATTTCGAAAAACACATTTTTACCAAAGTTATATTATTTTTATGACCCATATGGCTTCTTTCAGAGGGGCCTGATAAAATGTACCCTAGTATAGTTTTTTGGGCAATTGGTGCATTAAGAGGCCCTTAATAACGGAACCCAGCACTATTTGACTGTAAATGTCCGCACCTAGAATCATGTTGATTGGACCTGGCTTATCGAAGTCCTTATCGGCTAGTATGAGATGCTCTATATGTTCCCACTTCTGCCGATTGATTGGCTCACTTGGAATAAGTTTCGTTAGCCTTTTCAGGACCAAGGCTTTTGCTGAACAACTCTATTCTGATAGATTATTTGGTCTGAGTAGAACTTCAACTAATGATTGTGATATATCTGCTGTTGTTCCACCGATTCCTGCAATTGAAGCATAAGTTTTTATTTTATTTAATTGGAGACGTTGAACAATATCTTCAGTGATAAATGACGATTCCTGTGTCTGTGTTCCTTGGTGGAGTTATTTGGCATTGATTTAGATTTTCTTGCAAGTAAATTGCGGTTCTTTCATAATCACACTCTAACTCTTCAAATTCTTCTTCTTGATCAAGGCGATTATTATCAATTGCCATGTTATCATTGTATGAATTAAGTAAGTATGGCTGTCCAGTAGTCAGTTAGTATTCTTTCTTTCTGCATGTAGTATGCTATACTGTGTTCAATGTTGGCTTCCTCTAGTATTTTTCGCATGATTCTTAGTAGTGCGGTCTTCTGCGCATCTTGTTTTTTTATTAGATTTTCCAGATCAAGCTTCTCTGTAGTTTCTTGCGTATTAATATCTTCTTCCTTTTTTTTAAGCTTCTTATCTAGCGCCTCCAACAGCTGAGTATATATTTTCTCAAGTTCTTCAAAGTAGCCTGTTACTATGTATGGATGTCTTATGCTTTCTTCGTCACGTACGATTTCGTCATGCCTGTCTTCAAATTCGTCCCAAAGCTGGTTAAAATTCTTAATTCTCTTGCTTAGGTAAGCTTCAGTTTTGCGGACTTCTTGGTCTTTCTTAGTGTTACATACGTAAATTATACTTGCCTAAAAAAGCCTGAAACAAATACCTAATAATAAATAAATCAAATTTAAAAAATATTAAAATATTTCATCCATAAAATTTTCACATAAGCTAACCATGCCTAAAACATGGTTAGCTTATCTATTTAATCAGTGAAGAAAATTGCGTCAGCAATTTTCTTCACATTCCATAAATTAAAATAAAATTATTCCCATGGCAAATTTTGCCTTCAGCAAAATTTGCCAGTAGAAATATTTACTTAAAAAAAAATAAAGCAAAAGACAAATCGTACCTTCAGTACGATTTGTCGTGAAAATTGCAATATGTATGTACGAACGTACATATATATCACAAAAAAGCTTTCGCGATAAGAAGAGCGCGCCGCGAAAATACATTGTATGTGGCTGATGTTTATAAAAGCATCAAATTTCAAGCCTCCGTCCAACGAAAAATATTCTGGACTTGTTTAATCAAGTCCAGAATAAATGAAAATTTTCTCAGGGTGAAAATGCAACTATGCATTTTCTACCCTGAACGAAGGCTCTTGATCGCGACAAAAGTGATCAAGAGCCGAGTTCTGATTTAAGCTTTCTACGCGGCGGTTAAGCATTAAAATTTGAAAAAGAGTTTGGATTTTAAAAATTGGTTCGGCGCGGTCGTGGTGAGGTAAAATATTAAAAAAAAAACAAATAAATAATAAAGAAAAAGATATATTTTCAATTGAGAAAAGTTATAGAAATAAATAATAAAGAAAAAGATATAATTTCACTTGAGAAAAGTTGTAAAAACCGAGATGAGAAGGAAAATTGTTTTGTGATTGTAATAATAGTGAAAAGATTGTGACCAAAAAAAAAAAAAGAAATAAAAAGTGTTGTGTTTAATTTTGCACACAGAAAAGCTAGGTTGTTTTGATTCCCGCAACACAAGGTAGCAATGGAGGACTGGATACGGCTCCCGCTTGCCCCCACGAGCAGGTACTTCGCAAGTTGGTACAAAAATATAACAATTGGCGCAGCCGGTAGGATAGAGGAAGCCTACTTTAAACAAACAGAAGTATAAGCGCTCGAAAACCCTCTATCCTACGAATCAAAAGGAGTTGAGGACGAAATCGAATACTGGGCAAGACACCCTACCCTCCGCCTGAAGTTGAGTCTGGCTTCAGGGGTATTTCGATCTAGTCGGCTCCCAACGCTCGAGGTCGGACAGCTTTAACTGCCTCTGTTTGAAAAACACGCAGCCACCCCCTCATCAAAGCACAAAGTGCCAACGTGGGACACTAGCGGGCTTCATCCCAGCCCAGGAACACAAGACGTCCATAGCCGAAAATTCCAACGCGAAACTTGAAGGAAGAATCCTCAACCGACAATCTCCGATCCGGAGCTGAAAGGGACTTCGAAGTAGGCAACGCGCCCCCCTTTCAGCTTTTATCCAGGGGAATTTAAGAATGCCACGCCCCCCCCCCCCCCCCCCCCCGGCAGCAAAAGAACTTCAATCACAAAAACCAGCGATCCTGAATTGAGAGGGACCTCGAAGAAGGCAATAAGCCCCCCTCTCAATTTGAACCAAGGGAAGTAAGACGGCAGAAGCCCCCTAGCCGCAAATTCTACATACGGTGGTCCATGAGCGAGGGAAGCTCCCACCAGGAGACGCCGCCGGAAATCTCACCAATTCCACCAACTCCACAACAATCTTCCTCACCGGGCGACGCACAGGAAGATCCGTCCCGGTACGAAGGAGGCAACGAGGGAGCAACATCTGCAACTGAGGGTGCTAATCAAACACCCCCAACAAATTCAACAACACCAGGAGTCGCACTCAGGAGTGGGACAAACCTTACAGGTCCCCAACAAGTAAGACCTTCTAATTTAAATTTAGAAAACTATTTAAAATATCTAGAGGGGAAAGTGCGAGACTCCTCCGAACTTTCTGTTCTACAGTGCGATTCTATAGATAAATAGTTCAAAAAGTCCCGTGAACGGCGGCTTGAGCAAATCGCGCAATTCAAAGAAAGTACGGAAAAATTTAAAGAAAGCTTAAAGCAGTTTGGGGAACTCTCGCACTCCCTCGAAACAGAAATTACAAATAATAGTGTAGAATTAAGAGAAGGTGCCATTGAAGACAGTGTGTGAAATCCTATTGAATTGGCTGCGCGACTCCTTCTTGGAAACCAGCATAGAAGAAACTAGCTCCCCAAAAGTGTCAAACTTTGGCTTCAGAATCCCCAATATAAACATGGCAGATTACGCGAAAATCGCCAAGTTAACTGCCCAGCTCGTACCCCTATTCTCGGGAGAGCAGCACCCAAAATTGAGCCTGGAGCTCCAAACTTTCCTAGGATGCTTCAGGCAGGTAATCCAGTGCATTTCAGTGGAGGAACTATCGGTATCCTTTGGAAAACCTCACAGCCTTCACGGCACGAGTAAAACAAATGCTGGCACTCTGTA